>JADRCD010206777.1:1864-33892 GCA_019843815.1 Montemys delectorum
TTTCTTTCTTTCTTTCTTTCTTTCTTTCTTTCTTTCTTTCTTTCTTTCTTTCTTTCTTTCTTTTGCCTGTTTGTTTTCTACTGAGAGACAGAAAGTGGGTGGCTCTAGATAGGGGTGGAGGGAGGGGAACTGGGAGGAGTGAAAGGAAACTAGTCATGATATATTACCTGAGGTGGGGGAATCTATTTTCAGGCTGGGTGGTGGTGGTGCATACCTTTTTTTAGCTCTAGGGGGATCCAATTCCCTCTCTGGTCTTACATGCATACACTGACACCCACATAGACACACAATTATTATTATTTTTTTTTTTAAGGAAAAGAGACTAAACTATTTTGAGTGGGGCAATGTGGGCAATTCTGGTAAGAACACAGAAGACAGGAGACCGGGGAAGAGCAAGGACATGTTAAGGACTGCCTCCATGGTTGGGATTAGGTGCAGACAGAAGAAACTTTGTCAGTTAAGGCCAGTCTAATGAGATCTCTGTTAGAAATGAGGATTGCACCGGAAGCTGAGGCCAGCATTTTTAATTTGCAGCAAAGAACTTGGATGGCTCTTGTCTATGAGCTGAAGTTCTATGGAGGGTGAAGTAAGAGTAGTGAACTTGTTTGTTTGCTGGAAGAACCTCAACATGGTACAGCATTCAGGATGTGGCATAGGTGTTTGGACTGGTTGGTTTGGTGGTTAGAATGAGAGATGTATCCCTTAGACTCAGGCATTTGAACACCAATGTGCGTGTGTGTGTGTGTGTGTGTGTGTGTGTGTGTGTGTGTGTGTGTCTGCATATCTATGTGGGACCCCACAGAGACCAGGAAAGGGAGTTAGATCTTCTGAAAGTGGAGTTGCAGGTGTGTTTAAGCCACATAACGTAGGTGCTAGGAATCAAACTCCGGTTCTCTCAAAGAGCAGTATGTGCTCCTAGCTACTAAGCCATCTCTAAACCCTATGCTTGTTACTTCGAATCATCAACTTGAAGCATGTTGGAAAGGGTTTTAGTGAGGAATTATCTAGTTCAGGTAGGCCAGCGACATGTCCGTAAGGAATTGTCTTGGTTGTCTATTGATGTGGGAAGACCCAGGCCACTGCAGGCAGGCGGCACCATTTCCCAGGCAGGTGGTCCTGAACAGTAAATAAGAAGAGAGAGAAAGCTAGTTGAGGGCTACCAACCAAGGAGGCCTGCATGAGTTTATTTCCTTGTGTTTTTAACTATGAATGTGATATAACTACCTGCTTAAGTTCCTGCATTGACTTTCCCTGAAATGATAGACGGTGACTAAGTTGTTTTTTGTTTTATTTTGTTTTGTTTTTGTTTGTTTTTTTTATTTTGTTTTTTTTGTTTGTTTGTTTGTCAAGGCATTAGTCATTGCAACAGAAATGAATCAAGAACAGTTTCAATAAGTACTTTCTATCAGATTAACAGGCTCAGAAGCAAAGGATCCCAGGATACAACGATCTGGAAAAAAAAAAAAAATAGCTTGGCCAGAGAAAAGCAAGACATGAAGGCATATAGGGCACAGGGCAGAAATTATTTGTTAAGGATAAAAGGGAGCCAGTGGCTTTCCATCAAGACAACTGGAAAGTCCTCCGGGGCATCTCATAAATCTAAGACAGCAGCCTCTTTCAGGTGGTGGAGGAGAAGAGGCGTCTGGGTCACTTCCTTTGCACCCCAGAGGAAGCTGCCAATTTGTTTTCCAAGTGTTGGTTACAGATTAAAACCTCATTGGCCACATGTGGGTGCCCTGGTTGGTATGTGTTCTTACTTACACACTTAGAACTTGTGTATGTCCATCATTGGTGTAAGTTGGTACTGCTTTCTGGGTTTGATTTCCCATTTCTCTGCTGGTTAACTAAGTTTGGCCATGTCTGTTTCCATTTCACAAACCAGCTGCTGTGCTCCCTGTCAACTGACGGGTGGAATAATGTGTCTTGTCTTGCTGATTCATGGGGGATGCTAATGTATCTCCATAGAGATCACAGTGATACTCATAAACAGGGTAAGGATAACCTCCTGATCTATGACCCCAACACGCACGCGCGCACACTCTTGTGTGTGTGTGTGTGTGTGTGTGTGTGTGTGTGTGTGTGTGTGTGTGTGTTACCACATAGCCCTAGCAGTCCTGGAACTCACAGAGGTCCCTTTACCTCTGCCTCCTGATTGGTGGGATTAAAGGAATGAGCCACCATGGGTGGCTTCTTCCACTCTCTTCATGGCATACACACACAAATAAATGACTATAAACCAAAAATAAAACACTTGGAGGCATTAATGAAGTATCTTTGGTGTTTCTGGTATTATTCATAAGAGAAGAGACACCCTGAATGCGGTCACACCATCCTATAGGCTGTGCTTCCAAACTAGATAAAAAGTAAAAGGGAGAAAGCCAACTGAGTTGGGGGTTCCCATCTCTCTGCTGTCTAGCCAACACCATGGATCAAGGAGCTCTCTGTCAAGGTACCTGCTGCATTCTGAATTGTGAGCCACAACAAGTCCTTCTTCCTTTAAGTTGATGTTTGTCAGTTATTGGTCACAACATACAGAGAAAAGTAACTAGTGGCCCTGGACATGTTGCCTAGATGTGGGTTCAAAACCCTGCTGCTATGAGCATGTTTCATCCTAGTGAAGAATAACTAAGCAAGTATGCTGGTTAGGCTTCATCAACTCAAATCAGAGTCACAGGGAAAGGATCTGCCATCAGATAGGCCTGTAGGCGATTTCTGTGGGCCATTTTCTTGATTAATGATTGATTTAAGAGGGGCCAGGCCACTGTGAGTGGCACCATTCCTGGGCAGGTGATCCTGGGTTGTATAAGAAAGCAGGTTGTCCAAGCCATGAGGAACCAGCCAGTAAGCACTGCTCCTCCATGGCCTCTGCTTCAGTTCCTGCCTGGAGTTTCTTCCCTGGCTTCCCTCTATGATGGACTTAGAAGCTGTAAAGTGGAATAAATCTTTTGTTCCCTAGGTTATATTGTTTTGGTTATAGCATTTGTCACACCAATAGAAATCAAACTGGGACATCAGGTGATCCCCATAGAGCCTTGTCCAGTATGTGGAAGCCTGAAGAGCAGACACTTTCACTTCCCAGAGAAGCAATTTGGTGTCAGACTGAGTCGTGAAAACCCCACTTGAGTTTCCAGTCTGCTGGTCTAATATGCAGAGGTTGAATTTGCCAGCTCACTGAGACAGGTGCCAAGCCCTTCAAGAAAGTATGTGTGTGTTTCTCTGTGTATGTATGTATTATGTATGTATGTATGTATGTATGTATGTATACATATATGTATGTATGTGCATGTGTGTATCTGGGTCTCTCTGCCTGTGTCTGTCTTTGTCTTTCTGTCTCTCTCTGTCTCTCTGTCTCTTTGTCTCGCTCTTTCTCTCTGTGTATGTCTTTCTCTCTGTGTATATCTGTGTTCCTAAATGTAATGGCAACTAAGCATTTAGAATTAAAGTAAATTGTAAACACACATATGTTAGTTTAGCAAATTCAGCAGTCACCTCCAAATATGGAGGGCGTACTCTCATGGAGCTGCAATCCATCACTGTCACATCTGCTATGTTCATAATAACTCTCTAGTCACATTGAAAACATAACCCAAATTCAGTTTTCCCATGTCCCCAGATGGCTCTTGCTGCTGATTTCCTCAAGCCCAGACTCAACCAAGCTGCACCATGAACATGCCTCCTCTGCCTAACATCTACTTCCATTTCTTTTCTCACCCACCCTCAAAACCTGTCCCCTCAACACTGCCCTGCTGCAGGAGACTGGCTCAGCAGCTGCTTCCTGGGCGCTCTCCCCAGTACTCTCTTCTTTCTGCTTCCTTGTCACAGGGTGAGAGTGGGGACTCCCCTGATGAGACTCCATGCTCCTCAGAGCTCAAGCCCAGGCACAAGGTATCTGCTAAAGTCACCAGGGGTCAGCTACACATTTTCCTTTGCTGTGTGAATATTTATTCTTTTCACCTCTGTTAGATATTTCTCTTAGTGCCGTGACTATGTGCTTGAGAGAAAGCAAGAAGAAAAGGAGGGTTTGTTCTGGCTCGTTGATTAAGATGGCAGAGTCTGTTAAGATAGTCGATGAGTGGTTGTCAGGGAAGGTGTCACACTGGCTCCGCTGCAGTGGGCAAGTAGCAGCTACTCACTCTAGCTTCATGGACCAGGATGCAGGGACAACACAGGAAGCAGCAGCTTATAAACCTCACAGCCTGCCCCTCTCCAGAGGTGGCCCTACGCATTAGATCCCCGAGAGCTGGAGTTATGGTGGTTGTGAGATGCTCCACCTGGGTGCTGGGAACTGAACTCGGGTCTTCTGTAAGGTCTGCAAGTGCTCTTAACCACTGAGCCATCTCCCCAGCCTCATTTTATCTATTTTTAGTCAGCTTTGTCCATTTACATTTTTTCTAGCAATATTTTGATTTGGTTGACATCATCAACTTTCATGGCCTGAAATCTGGCTTGAACACCATATTTTGAGACAATTATAGATTCCTAAGGAAGCCTTGGTTCATTATTCCAAGCAGACATCTTGCATAAATACCATGATAGCAAGAAGAATCAGCACTTGTTCAATGCATATAGATGACTCAGACTTCAGCAGATTCACCTGCACTCATGGGTGTATATGTGTGCGTGTATGTATATGTGCATATGTGTGCTATGTGTACATGGATATGTATATGTGTATGTGTACTGTGTGTGCATGTATGTGTGTATGTGTGTTGCTGTGTGTGCATATATGTATGTATATGTCTATGTGTGTGCATGTATTATGTATGTATATGTGTGCTGTGTGAATGCATAGATGTGTATGGGTGTGCATATATGTGTGTATGTGTGTGTGCTGTGTGTGTGTATGTATGTGTGTATGTGTATGTGTTCTGTGTGTTATCCATGGATATGTATATGAGTATGCTGTGTGTGTGCATGTATGTGTATATGTGTGTGTGTGTGTGTGTGTGCTGTGTATCTATGGATGTGTAAATGTGTATGTATGTGTGCTGTGTGTATCTATGGATGTGTATATGTGTATGTGTATGTGCTGTGTGTGTACCTATGGATGCGTATATCTATATGCTGAGTGTGTGCATAAGTGTGTATATGTGTGTGTGCTATGTGTATATGCATGTATGTGTGTGCTGTGTGTGTGCATGTATGCACACATGTATAAATGTGTTTATCCCTGATGTTTCCCAAATAAAGCCACAGCTCCCACCTCCCATACATAACCACTGATCTGCTCCTCATCTCTACATTCTCCATCTTCCTTTGGAAAGGACTGACACAGGGTCTTCTATAGCTGGAGCTGGAGAAGTAAAAATAAAGTAGATACAATAGTCATGTACAGCATTGTCAACAAAACATAGATGTTGTGGGCTCATACATACAATCCTAGCGCCCATGAGGCTGAGGCAGAAGAGTTCCTATGAGTTGAAGACCAACATGACTATGTACTGGGCCAAGGGAAATCTGAGCTATAGGGTAAGCCTCTGGTTGGCAGAGAGGGTGCAAAGAGAGAGTGAGAGGAGAGCCTGACTCTCCATCTGTGCATCTGAGTGGATACGAAGTTTCATTTCTTTGGGACAAACGAGACTTCATTTGCTGGCTGTGGGCAGCTGCGTATTTCGAGTCAGTCTGAAGAAACCACTAGTTCTATTCAACCTGGCATCACTGTGTCCCCTTGTCCTTTTCCAGTGCTGTCTGGGGGTTTTGTGATCTGTTTTGCTAGACTTTTCATCTTCTCAAAGAAGTCCTTGGCTGGGCCTCTCACAGCTCCCTTGTCCATGCAATCTCTGCTCAGTCCTCTTATGCCCTTCCTTCAACACTGTCTCTTGGTTCTCAGTACTACAGCAGCTTCTTCAGGGCAACATTCAGCTCATTAACATCCAGCTCACCAATGATACAACAACCAGCCAAATAAACAACCACAAAAAACGCCACAACAAAAACAACTAGAGTCTGATCTGTGTTGACCAACCACTCCTGGGCATGGGGCTTCCCCTGGAGTGTGGTTGATATGGTGACACTCCATTGGAGAAAACTAATTTTCCCTTCCTCAGCCCTATCAATTGTTGATAGCTTCTAGGTTAGGTATGACACTTTGGTGCACTTCCCCTTCTCAGCGCTGGGATAATGTCTAGTTCAAACTGTGTAGATCTTGTGTGTGCTGTCACACAGTGTCTTTGAGTTCATATGTGACTCCATCTTCTGTCTGGAAAACCCTGTTTCTACCACCTCTGGATCTTAAAAGTCTTTCAGTCACCTCTTCTGCATATAACCCCAGCCTTGTGTGGTGGCGATTAAGAACATCCCATTTAGGGCTGAGAGACTATGACATAAATACAGACCTTGACAACCCATTGTTAAATGTTAAATTTCCACTAAGGCCTAATAGCAAGCCAAGAGCTATCCCTCAAAGGGAGGATGGTTGTCTATAGATGATCATAGGGTCCGCTCCAACATCCCACGGGTCTCCACTGTGATTCACCCATAAGGACCTGCCAAAGACTCCCAACGGCATCCCTATCTGCCAATGCCACTTTAAGTCACCATCAAGCGGGCTGCATCATATGATCCAAGTGACAGAGCAAATGGCACAGCAGCTGGGCCCTACTCAAAACTAGCAGCTTTCTGAGTTTATTTGGTGTATGGGATGGAGTAACACACCCAAGTATGGATCTTTCTGCCACCAAAATCCAAAATGCTTCACTAACACGTCCAAAGTGCCTGTCATTTCCCTCTCACTTAGTCCTATCAATATGTCATTGACGTAATGGGCCAGTGTGATATACCTTGTATATTAGGTTTCCTGCAAACTAAACTATGACACAGGACTCGAGAGTTAAAAGTATACTGCTAGCCTTGCCAGCTGAAAGCAAATTGTTTCTGGCCATCCACGTAGACAGGTTTGAAGAAAAAAGAACTTGCCAGACCAATAGCTGCATAGCAGGTGCCGGGAGATATGTAATCCGCTCAAATGAGGACGCTGTGTCTGTAGTTGCAGTCACTACTTGATTAAGTTTGCCATAGTCAACTGTCATTCTCCCTGATTCATCTGTCTTCTGCACAGGCTAAAAGGGAGAGTTAAAGGGACATGTAGGTGTAACCAACACCCTTGCATCTTGCTAATTTTTTCAGATTTATTTATGTATTGTATCACTTTGTTTATGAGTGTTTTGCCTGCATGTCTGACTGTGCGCCACATGTGTGCCTGGTACCCACGTGGAAAGGGCATTAGATCTCCTGGAACTGGAGCTACAGACAGTTGTGAACTGTAATACGGCTGCTGGGAATTGAACTAGGGTCCTCTAGAAGAGTGTTCTTAACCTCCATGTCATCTCTCCAGTACCTCTCATTTAAAAAAAAAATGTGTATGGTGTTTTGCCTACAAATGTGTCTATGAACCACAGGTGTGTACTGGCCTTGGAGGCCAGAAGGGGGTATGAGATCTCCTGGAAGTGGAATTATGGATACTCGTAAGCCACCAAGTGGGTGCTGTGACTCAAACTTGAGTCCCTATGCTGGAGCAGCTAAGTTCCATTAACCCCTGAGCCATTTTCCCACGCACTCCATCCTCAGCATCTTGCAAAGCCTTAGTGGTGGCACTAATTTCTATAATCCCTCCAGGGGATTTTCTTTTCTGGTTCACTATTTTCCTTAGTAGAGGCAACTAATGGCTTCCTTTTGGCCTTTCAGACCATGATAGCTCTCATTCCACACATCTGACAACCAATGTTGGGATTCTGCCAACTTCTAAGTATATCTGTCCCAGTGATACACTCTGGGACTGGGGTGAGTTCCTGCGCCCAATGGACCTACTATGAGTCAGATGTCAGTGGAAACTTCTTTAATCACCTGACTTCTCTAAGCACCTACTTAACTGGAGGGCCACAATGCTCTGTAGGGGGTCTCCAAGAATCAGGATCAATTCAGAGCCAGTGTCTAGTAGGCCATACAAATTCTGTTTTTTGTTTTGTTTTTCCTTTTCCTGGATGTACAGTTACCCTAATCAAACCTCATGAGACCAATTCGCTTGATTGACTGTAAAACTTTTGTTTGTTTGTTTGGTTGGTTGGTTGGTTGGTTGGTTGATTTTTGAGAAAATGTTTCTTTGTGTAGCCCTGGCTGTTCTAAAACTCTGTAGACCAGGCTGGCTTTGAACTCATAGAGCTCCACCTGCCTCTGCTTTTGGGTGCTGGGATTTAAAGATTTGTATCACTATCACCCGGCATAAAACTTTTTGGAAGTATGACACCCTTGTCAGGGAGTTCTGTGCCTGAAGTGTGACACCGCTGTCAGGGAGTTCTGTGTCTATAAGCTGACTTGTGTGGGAACTGGTTGAGGAACTGAGATTCTTTGTTGCTACAATTCAAAGTAAACTTTTAAAATCTTTGTATTTATCTTATGTGTATGGATGTTATGCCTGCATGCACATCTGTGCACCACTTGCATGCCTGATGCCTGCAGAAGTCAAAAGAGGACACTGGAGCCAGTGAGCCAGTAGTACTATGTCACTGTAGATTGTTGTGAACTGCCATGTGGGTAGGGGGGATTGAACCCTGGGCCCTCTAGTAGAGCAGCCAGTGCTCTTAAACACACTGAGCTGGTTCTCCAGTCTCACAAGGTAATATTTCATTTGCTCTGTTTAGTAAGCTCTCTCACCTATCTACTACACTTTTGGGGACAAACACACCACTAAACTACCCAAGTTGGATCATTTATGGACACCGATTGGTTTCTGCTGTCCGTTAGCATAGCATGTTGGGGGAAAGGAGGATGAAGATTAACATATAGAAGAGACCAATGCTAACAGAAGACTGGAAACATATAACAAGGGACACATACCAGGGACAGAGCATACCTGAGTAAAGCTCCTGCCCTTTGTGCTCCAAATGTGGAACAAGTGGGTACTATATAAATGACCCACAGAGGCTCATGACTGTTCTGGCTCAGTGTCATCACAGCTTCTAGACTTTTCCAGCTCTCGGCCCACATCCATTCTTGGAAGGAAGGGCCATTCTCTTTCCTTTTATTTTAATTTTTAAGTTACATTTATTTATTTAGTTTGTTTATGTATTTATATACTTGTGAGTATGTATGTGTGTGTATGTGTGAACTTACTGTACAGTTCTTGAATGCATAAGATGGATTGGTAATGCTCTCTCTACACTAACAGAGTAGTGTAGAGTCTTTAGCAATTTCAGGTAGAGATAATTGGAGAGCCAGGTCAGACACCATCAAACCCACTAGAGAAATTCATCTTTAGAGTTCTGCCTCTCTAGAACCTGCTACTGGTACCTCACTCTGGATGAAATAGGGTTCTTGAGAGAAAGAACTAATAGAAGAAGTGTGTGTTATAAAGGAGGGTTTATTAGATTGACTTACACAAGACTAAAGAGGCTGTTTAGTCCAAAAGCTGATCGCTTCAGCAGTCTCAATGTGGTGCTGAAGGCCTGGAAAATTCCTGAAGAGTCACTGGTGTTTTGTTCTTGTTAGAGAAGGCTGAAGAAACTTCAGTCTGACATCAGAAGAGGACAGCGGCAGCAGACGGACACATGGGCACCTCGGGAAGGCAGGCAGCCAACACTGCTTTTTCTTTAGACTGGGCCACCTAAAGTGTTAGGTCACCTGCTGGAAGATGCTCACTCCTGCCCAGGTTAGATGGCTCTGGAAACACCTGTGAGAAATAAAATCTGGTAGTTCATTTCCAAATGAGCCCTGAGCAAGCCTGTGTCCAGTTACCAATGAACAGAAAACACCAGACCCTTGCTAACACTGGCTAGTCTAGCTAGTCCCTCCTCAGGACCCAATATATCCAGACTCTCCTAAGCTAACCCATACACACAATCTAAGAATTTAGACTAGACAACAGCTAACCACCAAGTTTCTCTGCAAGATGTCTCATCTGATAAGCATTAAAACAAACAGGATGTAAGACATAGAATGAGCCCACGGGAGGTTTTGATCTGCGAGAGTGTGTGAAAGGGCCGATCCTGCAGATCCTAAGCTACAGGATTTCCATAACACAGGGCAACAACAGGAGATCCAAGAGGAGTTCCCATGAGAACACAGTATTGATTAGTGTAGCAGAAGCCAGAAACCTTGAACTAGACCAATGACTCACTGCAGTGAATATTTGGAAGAAAAAGATGTGTAGACAAAAGGGTATGTTGTGGGACACACTGACATACTACAGCTTCCACAACAAGATCTTTTTTTTTTTTATTCTATCTTCTTTACTTTTTGCAGGGAGGTTGCAAGAGCAGAGGGTGAATATGAAGGAACAGGGAGATGAGTGGGACTGGGATGCATGATGTGAAATTCACAAAGAATCAATAGTTTTAAAAAAATAGTAAGTAGCAACTACCGACTTCTTTGTAAAACACTGATGTGTCAGGATGGGAAGTCAATTCAAACGAATTTTAGCATGAACTATCTTGTCATATCAAAACATCTCTTCCAGGGGAAGATAAGTCATTGCACAGCCTATCATATTCCTTACTTAGATGTGTTGCTTGAGCATTTACTAAGCTATGCTAATGGCCCCTAGATTTGTGTGGTACACAAAACAGGTGAGGCTTCCCAAAAGGTTTAGAGGTTCTTCCATGAGGATTCTACGCTGGTATTGCAGTGACAGAGGCTTTGGCTTGAGCCCACAAGGAAATAGCTGCAGACTGTCCTGCTAGATTGTGGAGTGAGGCCCTGCCCTTATTTGCAGACACTGCTTCCCTAATGAGAGTCTGATCTTGACTGTCACTAGGTATTCACAGGAACATGTCTCACGTTACTGTGCATCCTGAGCTGTCCATCATGAACTAGTTTTATGTCAACTTAGTACAGGCTAGAGTCATTTTGGAAGAGGGAACATCAATTAAGAAAATCCCCCCTCAACAGACTGGCCCATAAAAAAGCCTGTGGTACATTCTCTTGACTGATGGTTGATGTAAGTGGATTCATCCCACAGGTGGCAGTGCCACCCTTGGGTGGATGGTCCTAGATGGTATAAGAAAGAAGGATGAGCAAGCCAGTGAGCAGTACTCCTCCATGGCTTCTGCTTCAGTTCTTGCCTCAAGGTTCCTGCCCTGTTTGAGTTTCTGCCCTGATTCCTCTCAGTGATGAGCTGTAATATGGAAATAGATGCAAGATGAAATAAACCTCTTCCTCCCTGGGTTGTTTTAGTCTTGGTGTTCTATTGCAATAGCAATCCTAAGTAAGACAGCAGAGTTGTGCGGGCACACCCCATAATGACAGCTACACTGTTGCTCCTTTTTGAACAACACTCCAGGACAGTGGGGAGGGGACCCTCTCGGTGGGCAAAGCCTTGGCCAGTGAATTTGGCTATGCCCTTGGCTTGGGAAGAGAAACAGCCAGACCTGGATTATAAGCTAGTTCTCAGACTATGTCTAGTGGTTTCGATGAACAGTTAGGAACTAAGAATAAACTTGATTAGAAAATGAATGGTAATCCATGAGCATGGGAGATCTCTCCATTTTTTGAGATCTTCTTGCATTTCTTTCTTGAAAGACTTGAACTTATTGTCATACAGGTCTTTCACTTGTTTGGTTAGAGTTACCCCAAGATATTTTATATTACTTGTAGCTATTGTGAAAGGAGTTATTTCCCTAATTTCTTTCTCAGCCTGTTTATCATTTGTATAAACAAAGGCTACTGATTTGTTTGAGTTAATTTTATATCCGGCCACTTTGCTGAAGTTGTTTATCAGCTGGAGTTCCTTGGTAGAATTTTGGGTTTGCTTGTATATACTATCATAAGTGGATATCACCCCTCTCCCCCCCCCCCCAAAAAAAAGTACAGAAAACCTAAGACACAGTCCACAGAACTCAAAAAGGTCAACAAGCTGAAGTGCTCAAGTGAGGATGCCTCAGTCTCACTTGGGAGGGAGAAGAAAGCAATCACAAATGGGAAGGGAGGGATGGACCTAAGACAGAAAGTGGATAGGGGTGGAGGAGAGAGAAGGGAAAGGGAAAAGGACTGAAGCCCTGAGGGCCAGCAGAAAGAATGGGAAACAGGCAAGCTCAGGAGGCAGGAGGTTGGACCAGAGACCTGGAAGGTGAGAGACTCTCAGGAATCAAAGGGAGGGACCTTAGATGAAATGCCCGACAGTAGGGAGAGGGAACTTATAAAGACCACCTCCAGCAGGAAAATAGCGCATCAAATGAGGGAGGTATCCACAGTCATAACTCTAACCCATATTTGTTCCTGTCTGAAAGAATTACAGGGATAGAAAGGGAGAGGAGACTGAGGAAAAGAAGGTCCAGTGACAGGCCCAAAGAGGGATTCAGCTCAAGGGGAGGTTCCAAGGCCTGACACTATTACTGAGGTTATGGAGCGCTCACAAAAAGGGACCTATCATTACTGCACTTCGAAAGACCCAACAAGCCACTGAAAGAGTCAGATGCAGATATTTGCACCCAACCAATGGATAGAAGCAGCTGACCCCTGTTGTTGAATTAGGGAAAGACTGAAAGAAGCTGAGGAGGAGGGCGACTCTGTAGGAGGACCAGCAGTCTCAATTAACCTGGACCCCAGAGATCTCTCAGACACTGGACCACCAAGGCAGCATACACCAGCTGATATGAGGCCACCAACACGCATACAGCAGAGGACTACTGGGTCTGTGTTCATTCAGAGATAATGCACCTAACCCTCAAGAGACTGGAGGCCCCAGGGAGTTTAGAGGGCAGGTGGGGTGGGGGATGGGGACATCCACATGGAGATGGGGGTGGGGAGAAGGTATGGGATGTGGAGCAGTACAAGGGTTCGAGGGTGGGTTAAAATATGGAGTGTAAAATAAATACATAAATAAATTAATTAAAAAAACAAACAAACAAAAAAGAAAACGAATAGCAAAGAAATTTGGGAGAGAGATGCGAACAACGAGCTGAGATGCAGCTCAGCTGCTGTTGCAGTGCATTTTATGTTGCTGTGATAAACACCATGACCAAAAGCAACTCACGGAAGAGAGGGTTTATTTTGGCTTACAGTTCCAAAGGGATAAGAGTCCGTCATAGCAGGAAGGCATAGCAACAAGTGGAAGACATGGAGAGCTCACGTCTTTAACTACAGAGAGATCAGATCCTTAACTGTACGAAGAGGAGTGAGTTGGAAGCAGAGCAAGGCTATATATAAATCCTCAAAGCCTATCTGCCCCCTCCAGCAAGGCTGCACCTTCTGAATCTCCCAAACAGTACCACCATCTGGGGACAAAATGTTCAAATACCAGTGCCTATAAAGGACATTTCAAACCACTACAGCTAATCCAGCTAGCCAGTGAGCCCCACCCACCTCCATTTCTGCCTCTTCAACACTGGGATTATATGCAGACACCAGCATACCAGGCTTTTTTTTTTTTTTTTAATGTGGGTTATGAGGATTGAATTCAAGACTTCATGCTTTAAAAGAGAATACTACCAACTGGGCTTTCTCCCCAGCCCTAGACTGCTTACTCAAAAACAACAGAAATTTGTCTCTTGGGCTTCTAAAGGATGAGAAGTTGAAGATCAACTTGTCTGAGGAAGACCTGTTCCTCCTAGATGGTCTCTCCTTGCTGTACCCTAGCAAGGAGGGAAGAGTGGACACATCCCTCACTCCTTCTATGGGAACGTGGATCCCATTTGTTAGGACTCTGCCCTCCTAAACAAGTCACCTCCCCAAAGCCCATCTTTATACCATTGTGTTTGTGTTCAAACACTTCAACCTCAGGGATACTACATTGTCTCTAGGAAAGGAACAGACTTGCCAACAAATAAAGCATGGCACAAGGGTACATCCATGTGACTCAAATCTGCGGCCCCATCACTCTGAAGCAGCTGGCTCGAAGATAAGGTACAGCACCAACTGGGTGGCTAATAGAGCTGAAGCAGAATTCTCCAGAAAGCTGAATGTTCTCTGCCTCAGTGTTCACTGTCCAGCACTGTTTCCCCCAAAATCATGAATCATGGGTCCAGAAATCAAGGGGTGGGCATGGGAATGGAACTACTACCCACAACCCCTAGAGACCCACTAGCAAAATTTCTGCTTCCTGTTTGCATATAAATGTTATGCTCTGCTGACCTAGAAATCTTGGTTCCAGAATGAGGAGCACTTCTGCAAAGAGGTACAACAAACACTACATTGAATTGGATGTAAAGAAATCTACACCCCTCCCTCACCTCCAGCCAATCTGAGCTTCTCGGGTTGAGGAGGAGTTAGGGGTTGGTGGAATACCCGACCCTGACTACCAGGAGAGATCTGCAGTTCATGGCTCCCTTAGGATGTCCATAGTGTCACCAGGCCCTGGGGCTGAAGTCAATGCTACCATAAGGACTCTCAGGCCAGGGAAATGTATGGGTTACCTGTCAGGTAAGAGCCAAGACTAGCTGAGGTGCTGAGGGTAAATTGGGGGTGGAAGAAGGCATTTCTGGCTGCTAGCTAAGAGCATGTGACTAAGAAAGGTTTTGGTGGCCACAGGACTTCCTCTTTTAAGAATGTGTCTGGAGCCATGGCTCAGCAGTTAAAGGCACTGGCTGCTCTTGCAGAAGTCCTTCACAGTACCTGCGTGGCTGCTCACAATTGCCTATAACTCCAGCTCTAGTGGGTCCAACACCCTCTTCTGGCCTCCATGGACACACCACACACATAGTATACATATACATGCAGGCAAAACACCCATACACACAAAAAATTAAAAGTTTAAAAAAATTTTCAGACAGTTTTTTTTTTTTTTTTTACTGTATATCACTGGCTGGACCAGAACTTTTTATGTAGACCCAGCTGGCCTAGAATTCACAAAGATCCACCTGCTTCTGCCTTCTGAGTTCTGGGATTAAAACTGTGCACCCCACACCCAGAAAATTAATATTTTTGTTTTAAAAAATGTATCTGACTGGGCAGTGGTGGTGCACGCCTTTAATCCTAGCACTTGGGAGGCAGAGGCACGGGGATTTCTGAGTTCCAGGCCAGCCTGGTCTACAGAGTGAGTTCCAGGACAGCCAGGGCTACACAGAGAAACCCTGTCTAGGAAAACCAAACAAAACAAAGCAAAGAAAGAGAGGTATCTGTGGGTATATAGTCACATATGGGGACACAGTCCGTTTCCTTCATGTTTCTCTCCTAGCTTATTCCTCAATCACATGGCCCATGTGTCTTTGAGTTACGGATGTCAGGCAGACAGCAAATATCACCAATAATCACACATTCTCCTTTGGGTAAAGGTTCGGGGGATATTTGGAATACACCACATGGTTAGCTCATGTTGTGTACAACCATGGCCTTATAGTCTTTACTGGGAGATAAAGGAAGATTTAAGGAGATGTTGCTAGTCATGTTGACATGGGTGGACTTGGAAGTTTAGGGGGTCAGCCTAACTCCAGTGTTGGGCTGTCCAAATAGCTGAGAAAGCACTGCTGTTGAATAGGTTTCTGGAGGTTTCTCTGGAAGATACTGAGCCACAGAGACTTGCAGGCCTGTAGCTCCATCCACACCATGGGCTCTTCCTATCTCAATACATGTGCAGTCTGGGAACTGAGTCAGAGACATAGAGACTAGTCTACCCGACCGGGTGCTGTTGTGTCTGTACCCTGCACCTCCACTCGACAGTGACACCGGAATTCAGAAATGCATGTGTCCTGATCCACAGCACTGGCTGGCCTTACTGGGATCAGCCTTGTGCACAGTGGGTCTTGGCTTAAACTTGGGACAGCAAGCATTCCCAGACCCCTGGCAGGCTACAGGAGGTGGATAAGGTCAGAGGCGGACTCCTTGCTGGAGCCCAATCCTAACCCTTACCTAGAGCTCATCCCCTGCCCCTGGACCCTCTGTAGTGGCCTCTGAGCCTGCACATCCTTCCTTCTCTCCCCTCTCAACCCACTCAGCCTGCTCTTGCCCACCTGGACTCCAAACAGCTTCACTCAGACCCATCTTCATCACAGCTCCTCAGTCCCCATCCTGTGTGGCGATGTCCTTTGTGGAGCCTTCTGACTCTCTTCTCTGCCAAAACTTTTGGACCTCTGAGTCTTATTTAATAATTTCCCTCTCTTAATTACTCAGTATTGATCTGGAGAGTGGAGCCCAGTTCCACTACAAAGGATTAATAGCAGGCAGCACTCATGGCTACTCACTTTCCTTAATGTTCCGTCCTGAACCCAGCCACTCATCCATTAGTCCTGAGGCTTAGCCCCATCCTCTCAGCCACTCAGTCGCTCACGAGCACCTCCCCACTTCCTTCTCCCACAGCCTTACACAAGCTGGCTCATGCTTGAGGAAATGGGAAGCAGAAACAGTTAAAGATTCCAGAACTTTCTCTCACCACATCCACCCTTCCTGGCTCTCCCCTGAGTATTCCCAGCTACTTCCTTGCTTTGAAAGACTTGCCTTCAATCCAAACTTTAGGTCCTCTGTTCAGAAGACCCACCCTCCTTCCCTCTACAATCTACTCCATCCAGCAGTGGTCTCCCCACCCAGGCCCAGTAACCCCCTTGACCTATCAGGGTCTAGTCTGGCGGTGAGGAGGGGATACGCTTGACCACCCACACCTTCTTTTCCTAAGCACTGCGCACTTCTTCAGGTCTCATCTAGCAGCCTCTCTGTGGGAACTTCAGATTCCCCTTAGAGAAGTTGGCCTCCCCTGTGTGACTTCGTCACATGGAGGTTGGCAGGCAATGCTGTCAACAGCAGGCAGCCCCTGGTAGAGTCCAAACAGTAAGAGAAATAGATGAGGAAGAGTCCCTGCAACAAAGCAAAGGTCCCGAATTCTCAATGTGCCCTTTGTGCTCTCAAGAATACACTCTAGGGAAAGGGGGACTAAGGCTGTGTTTGGGGCAGCCTAGCTCTGACCAGAAGGGGCTTGGATAGGTGGGCATCAGCCCTTGAGTGAGCCTTGTCACTGCAGAGGGCAGAGATGCTTTCTTCAGACTGTTCCCTTCAGCCCCTCTAGCCCCTCTAATCCATGGTGAAGAAACAGATGTGGGAGTCAGACAGAGGTTACTGGGCCTCCCTAGGTTTATATTCCACAGGAATAGGAACGAAGGCACCAAGAGCATCACAGCCAGCCCTGGTCACTCACTCCCCAGAACCCCTCACTCCTCAGGGGATGGATCTTAACAGGCTACACTCTCAGAGCTGAGCAAGCACTCCTGGGTAGATGGTGAAGGCAGCCCTGGCCTCATATTAGCAGGCAGCACATTAGCTGGGGTCTTTGCACAGAGTGACACAGAGACTATGAAGACAGGATTAGCCTTGTAGGCTGAAGCTCCACCCACAGCCCAGACAGTGGACTATCTGACCCTCTCCTCAGGGACAGGGCCCTCTCTTTCTGGCTCAGCCCAGATTTCCGGATTCCATTGCTTGCCAGGAGTCCTGAGGTGGAAATAATATAAAGTTCTAGTCAGTCCTCTCTGACCCAGAGAACTGTGTGCACTTGGCTAACCTTGGGACTGCACCATCCAAGGGGCAAGGGTCCCACAGTAAGGGCCGCTGCAATGTCCTGCCAGTTACAGTCAGGGTCACAGTTCTCCAGAGGCCAACCGGGCCTTTTTTTTTTTCCCCCACAGCTGCAGTGTCTACACCACCCCCAAGGTATCCAGAATTATTGTTGCTCTCTTCCTCCAACAGCTGGACTAAAGGGGGGTTGGGTCCCTGCACATCCTGGAAAGACTCATCCTGGCTCCATGTGACCTCCACAAGCTCCCTGAGAGCTGAAGAGATCTGACATCACAAGGATTCCAGAAGATGCTAAGGTACTCTCCTGGGCACAGCAAGTCTAGGCCTCCCAGTACCAGCACCTTCACTGCCAACCATTCCATAGACAACTGCAGGCCACAGGCAAGCTCTGAAGCCCTTGGTACTCATAGCCTCCCATACACGGCGCAGCTTTGAGCTCCCTTTTCTTCCTTGACTCTGAAGACTGGAGTCTTTTGAAAAACCTCAGAAGTTCGGGCTGTTTATTGTCCCTGAAGCAGGAAGGTCTCCCTTCCTGGTGACCTTTTGACTATCTCTGTCCATATGCCAGTCACTGTGGTGGCTCTTCCTAGACCTGGATTGCTGCCCTTGTGGGTTTCCCCAACTCCCTGCTGGTTCCCCTTCCACCAGAGAGAACACTTGAAAGTACAGAGCTTGACCCTCCGGGTCCCTAGGGCCAGGCTCAGACTCTAGCCTTTACTCTCTCTCACTTCCTATGCTGTCTGGTTTGGGGTTTTTTTCCCACATGCTGACCAAGTGTCAGGCATAGGCTTCACCTCAGTTATGTCTCTGCTTAGCCACTCAGTTAACCACTGGTGGGTACTGATTACTTTTTCCTCTTTGGCTCCTCCCAAATTCTCTAACTTGCTGACAGGTCCTCGTATTTCCTGTCCACTCCCTCTCACCCCAGAGCTCTCCTGGTTTGCTAAATGTGATGAGCAGAAATGACAAAGGACTCCCTGTTCTAGTTTGGTTTTGGTTGTTATGATAAAACATTATGATCAACAGGCAAACTTAGGGGAAGAAATTATTTACTTGGCTTATACTTCCAAGTCACAGTCTATCATAGAGACAGAAAGCATGAGTAATGTTGCTTCCTGGTTTGTTTGCAGACTTATGCTTATACACACCAGGACAACCTGCCTAGGGAATGGTATTGCCCACAGTGGGATAGGCCCTCCTCCATCAATTAACAGTCAAGAGAGTCCTTCATAAACATGCCCTCAGACCAATCTGATCTAGAAAAATCCCTTAATTGAGACATCTTTCTCGGGTGACTCTAGGCTGTGCCGACTTGGCAGTTAAAGCTAACTAGGACATTGCCATAAACAGACAACATCCATTTAGAACACTGGGATTCAGACCATTGGGAGGAAGGACAGCCTAATGGTGAATGCAGGGGCAATCAGCCCCAAGCATCAGGCACAATACAGAAGGGCTGGGTCCCTATGGCAGGATCAACTACAGAACTCAAGTATGCTTGACTATTAATCCCAAGGCACACACCTGTTTCTACTCCTCTTTTTACTGACCATCTATCTGCTGTGGAGGACCACTGAGCTGTGTTTTACACACACACACACACACACACACACACACACACACACACACACACTATCTTTTATGCAACCATAATGCAGATTGGGTCCATGTTCTCTGAAATCAGATGTATGCAGCCAACACCCCAAAGATGTGCTAAGAGCATCACCTTCCTCCCAGCTCCAGGCAAGGGCAAGCTCCCTTCTACCTCTATAACTCTACCACTATTAGTTTACATAATTTTTGAGATAGGGTCTCTCTATGAAGTCTTACTATTCTAAAACTCTCTGTGTAGACCTGGCTGGCCTTGAACTCACAGAACCTGTCTGCCTCGGACTTCTGAGTGCTGGAATCGAAAGAATGCATACACTTGACTTTTCTCAGCACTTTAAAAGGAAGCATCAAATACAAGGTCTTTTACACCTGGCCTTTTTCATCAACAAAACATTTAAGATTTTGTTTTGTCTTTGTCTTGAGTCAGGGTCTTACTTTATAGGCCTGGTTGGCCTGGAACCTGCGGAGATCCTCCTGTCTCTGCCTTCCAGGTTACACGTATATGTCACAATAACTGACTCAGCATTTTCAAGGCCTGTCTGAGTTAGACCATGTATCATGGCTTCCTTCATTCCAGTGGCTGCATTATACTCTGTGGTCTGGACAATGCCATGTGGACACACTTGTCATTTGATGGGCATTTTTGGTTTTTGTACTTTAAAATACATTATTTTCCTTTTATGTGTGCCTTGGGTTATCTAAAGGAACAGAACTGATAGAATGAATATATACTAAATAGATTAAAAGACTAAGTATTAGACTTACGGGCTGTGGTCCAGTATTCCAACAATAGCAGTCTCCCAATGAAAAGGCCAAGAATCTGGTAGTTGTTCAGTCCACGAGCCTGAGTGTCTCAGCTGTACCATCTAGTGCTGGAGTCCTGGAGGATTCCTGAAGAGATGCTGGTCTTTGGTCTAGGTTGAAATCCTGAAAAAAAAGTAGGTGATAACACCAGCAAAGGAATGGCTCACCAACAAAACAGATGAACAAGCCAGTAAGAGTGAGGGAAAGTGGGGGCGGGGGAAGGAAGCAAGTTTCCTTCTTCCATGTCCTTTGATATGGGCTGCCACCAGGAGGTGTGGCCCAGAGTTAGGTCTCCCCTCCTAACTGAAGCAATCGAGTAAATCCCTCAAAGGAATACTGAGCTGCTTGAGTCTTAGTTGATTCCAGATATAGTCAAATTAACAGCCAAAGTTAGTCATTAGAAAATGTATGGGTGCTTTGCCTGCATGTATGTGCATCACATGCATGCAGTGCCTGTCAAGGCCATAAGAGGGCATTAGATCCCTCTGAGCTGGAACTACAGGCCAGTGTAAGGATCCATACTCAGGTCCCTGTGATTGAGCAACAAGCTCTCTTAACTGGTGGGCCATCTCACCAGCCCTGGTTTTACTTTTTGTCTATGATAACAAATGCACATACAAAAAGTCTGTGGATCCATTCTTGTATGGATGTGTTTTCATTGCTCTTGTTTGTACATACACACATTTCAACATCTGGGTAAATCCATAAGCCAAATGTCTTGATTATCAATCCCCCTCAAGACAATATCAGATTTCCTTTGGGGGAATTTAGAAGTTTTATGATAATAGACTTTCCTCTCGTGACAGTGCAAAGACGGTTCTTTGTTGTCACAGGTGCCTTTTAGAAATGAGTATTTTCCTGAAAGTTTACCATCCTCTTCCTATCACACACACACACACACACACACACACACACACACACACAGGATTACAGAGAGCGTGGGAACTGTGCTTACTGAGAGTTCAGCTCATATTTTGGTCTCTAAAGAAGTGAAACACTTTGGGTATCTGGGCTCATGTGTGCCTAGAGATTATTACTGGACTAGAGTCACTGCCTGAGTCCCAACAAGCTGGATTTGGCTGCTTGCCCTTCATAAACTCCTTAAAAGTGCCAAGTTAAGGGGCAAGAAATACTGCTCAGCAGTTAAGAGAACTGCTGCTCTTGCAGAGGACCCATGTTAGACAGCTCACAACAACTTGTGATTCCAATTCCAGAGGCTCCTACACCCCTTACGAGTCTCTATAGGCACCCATACATCCACAATCCCCCCCCCCAAGAGAGAGACAGAGACAGAGACAGAGACAGAGACAGACAGACAGAGAGCATACACTGACACAGACACATTTATACATAAATGAAATGGAAACAAACCTTTCAAAAAGAGAGAAATTAAACAGAAAGGGGGTGATTTATCCACCATGGCTACATTGGGAAGGATAGTGGGATCCAGCAATCCTCTACCCCAAGTCCATCTTCTGGGTGCTGAAATGAGGTTAAGGTTAGAGAGCTCAGGTATGCAGAGCTGAGCAACCCTGCTATTGGCCCACTATTATTTCAGCTTCCAAATCTTTCCTACAATGTCCTTTGACAAGTTGTAAATCTTTCTTCAGGAGACAAAATCCTCTCCCAGTTGTTCCAGCACGCCCACCTTTCCTTCTCCCAGCATATTTCCGGGGAAATTCTAATTTCTTGGGGTCCATTGTCTCAACAGTCTGATAACAAAAGAGAGGGGCAGGGATATTCATATCCTCCCAGGCAGCCCATTAAGAGGCATCCTTTGGGCTGGTGCTTGGCTGCATTCTGATAGTGTGACATTTACAAATATGGCTTTCAATTCCCTTTTTCTCAACAAATCAGAGCCAATCTCTTGCTAATACAATGTTGGGACTTCCTGTTTTAGTAAAAATATTGAGTTAGTTTTCTCATTGTGACAAAAGAGTTGTCAAAACTAACTTCAGGAAGGGATTGTTTTGGCTCCTGGTTGAGGCTCCTGCAGAGAAGGCAAGGCATCAGGGAGGTGAAGCTGCGGGTCACATCACGTTCACAGTCACCACACAGATGAATGCTGGTGCTCAGTGATCTCTCTCTTCTTTTATGCAGCCTGTGTCCAAGTTCATGGAAGGGAACCTTTGTGCTTTCTTTTGTGTTTGTATGCTTGGTATCATAGATAGGAAATTGCTATTTAAGACAAGGTCACCAATGCCTCCTCCCTCCTTCACTTCCTCCCTTCCTCCCTCCCTCCCTCCCTCCCTCCTTTCCTTCCTTCCTTTGTTTCTTCCTTCCTTCCTTCTTCCCTTCCTTTCTTTCTAAAAATTTTCATCTTGGCTGTTCTGAAACTTGCTCTGTAGACAACAATGACCTCAAACTCAAGAGATCTGCCTGCCTCTGCCTCCCAAGTGCTGGGTTCAAAGGCATGTATCATCATGCCCAGCTGAAGGTTGAGCTTGTACCTTCAGATCTAGGACTCATTCTTTAAGATTTATTTTTATCTAATTAATTTATAACTATTTTATGTGTATAAGTATTCTGTCTGCATGCATGTCTGCACAGCACATGTAAACCCAGTACCAATGGAAGCCAGGTGAGAGGTTCAGATCCCCTGGAACTGGAGTTACAGGTAGTTGTGAGCTGCCATGTGAGTGCTGGGAACTGAATCCAGGTCCCCTTGAAAAGGAGCCAGTACTCTTAATCATTGAGTCATAGCTCTGTCCCCTAGATCTCATTTTGATCATAATGTTGTCAGGTATGACACTGGATAGATTTGTCTTCGTTTTTCTGTGTACAAGGATAGCTATACCAGAACACTGTTAAAAAGAACACTCTTATGCTGGGCAGTGGTGGCATATGCCTATAATCCCAGCATTTGGGAGGCAGCGGCAGGTGGATTTCTGAGTTCGGCCAGCCTGGTCTACAGAGTGAGTTCCAGGACAGCCAGGGCTACACAGAGAAACTCTGTCTCCAAAAACAAAACAAAACAAAACAAAACAAACAACAACAAAAAGAACACTGTTTCCCCCAGTTGAACTGTCTTGTCCTCTCATTTAAAACCAAAGATTTCTAGAATTTCAATTCTATTTATTCCACTGATCTCCATTGTTATTGTGTTGCTTAGTTTTTTTTGTTTTGTTTGTTGGTGGTGGTTTTGATTTTTGTCAACCTGACACCTGGGAAGAGGGGACCTATTGGCCTGTAGGCAAGTCTATGGACCATTTTCTTTATTAATTATAGTGGTTGGTGTCACCTCTGAGTGAGTGGTCCTGGGTTGTATAAAAGAGCAAATTCAGGAAGCTATGAGGAACAAGTCAGTAAGCAGCATCCTCCATGGCTTCTGCTTCAGTTCCTGCCTCCAGGCTCCTACCGTTTTGATTTCTGTCCTAACCCCATTTGGTGATTAACAGTTATATGGAAGTATAAGCCAAATAAACACCTTCCTTAGTTGCTTCGGTCATGGGGTTTCATCACAGCAATAGTAACCCTAACCAAAACACACCCCCAAATTGCTTTTGGTCCTGGTATTTATAACAGTAGTAGAAAGCAGACTAAAATAGCTATCCTTATGCTGTTTCTCTGTATCCCCCATCTCCTCTTTTGGAGACAATGTCTCATATAGCCAAGGCTGGCTTTGAACTCCCAACTCTCCTGCCTTCACCCTTTAAATACTAGGAGTACAGCCATATTTTACCATACCGGACTTTAGAACTATACTCTCCTGACTACTCTAGCTTTGTAGTGTGAATTAAGAAGTATAAATCCTCCATCTTTGTTCTTTCTCAAAATCGTTTTGGCTGCACTTAGTCCTTTGCCTTTCCCTGTGAATTTGCAAGGCAGTTCAATGGGTAAAGGAGCTTGCTGCCAAGCTTGATTACTTAAGTTCAATCCCTAGCACCCACATGGTGGGAGTAGAGAGTCTAGTTTGTCCTCTGACCTCCACACACATGCTATAGCATGGAGAGAGACAGAGAGAGAGAAAGAGAGAGAATAAATAAATAAATAAATAAAATGTATTTTTAATTAAAAATAAAATAACCTTGAATTTAGATTTAGAATAAGAAAAGGGGGCCAGACAATTTCTGAAGTGTTATGACCTGAATGATAATTTTGTCTTTGACTTCTGAAGGTCAGATCCTCCCAAATATGGTTAGATACTTGGTTTCTTCCAAGTCTGCAAGTCTTGTACTTCTTTAGTGACTTTATCCTTGCTATTCTAAATCAGATCATCATCATTTAGATTCCATTTTGGATTATTTACTACTAGCCTATAGAAATACTTTTGCCTCTTGCATATTGATTTTATATCTGCCACATTGTTAAACATGTTTACTCATGCAATTGTTCAGTGTCTTGTCTTGTTCCTGTGCCAAAAATATGCGACAAAGCAACGTAGAAAAAGGACAGATTAATTTAGGCTCACAGTTCAAGGGTATAGGTCATAATGACAGGGGAGACATGGTCACAGCAATGTGAGGCAGCTTGTCACATGACACCCATAATCAGGAAGCAGGCATACACACTGGTGTTCTGCTCACTTGCCGATTTTTATTCAGTTTAGAACCCAAGTCCACTCAGATGGTGCCGCTCAGAGGAGATTTTAAACATTTACCAGCACCCTGTCCTGAATGGCACCTTTTCCATCTTGCTAGATCATCCCTTCTCAGAACCCTGGGGAGAAATGCTGAGACTGTCTTGTTCACTTCATCTCGTTATGTCTCTGACCTTTGTGGATGAGGAGCCTTTAGGCTTCTTTGAGACAACATAGGCTCAGGTCTTATGAATCCTCAGTCCTTCCTCAGGTCTGGAGGATAGATTCCCCTTCTATTGCGGTTGAATGAAGTATTTTATCAGGAGAGTTGTGGCACTTGGAGAATAAAGGACTGCACTTCCTGTGACTATGGAGAGGCTTGCAAGAGGTTTGTCTGGCACTGCTTGGCTGTTTCCGGATTCTGAGCTCTTTCAATACACAGCTGTCTTGCTCCCTGACCTGCATATGAATTTCTAGCAAGCAGAAGTGATGGTGGCGGCCAACCTCCTTTCTTGAGCAAGCCCTCATAAACAGCCCAGTTTGGGTAGTCTTCACAAATTTTAGGAAACTGAGAAACAAGAGTGGTTCTGCAATAAACTACCCCCTACCTCCTGCCAAATGCACACAGCAGGACTCCTCTGTGGAGTGAGTCACAAGACTCTGGGACTGGGCCAAAAAGGGCTTGACCTTGACTTTCCCACAGGCCAGGCCCTGCTCCAAGTGACAAGGACACATTGCCCTTATTTACTTAGAGACTCTCTGCAGCACCTCTGTCACACTTGGGGAAACTGAGAAGCCAGTACAAAGTCATACAGATAGGAGACTTGTGAGACAAGCCCTGGCTATGAAAGCCCATTCTTCCCACCTTCCCACACCTGCTGGACAAGGGAAAGCAAAGAGAAACCTCCCATCCTGGGCTTGGGCTTCCTCCCTCGTTCCCTAACATAGCACATCTGCCTTCATCACTGGTTTCTTGGAACCCAGAAAAGAGATATTGTCAGGCTGAGCTAACCACAGGGGACATTTTCTGATGTACTCTCTGGGTACGTACCTGACACATGTCCTACCAAGTGGGCCCCTTGGGTCCCCTATTCATCATAAGGTCAGGATGACAGGATGTTAGGCAAGTCATTTAAGATGCAGTGCTCACAGGCACAGGCCCTGCGAAGCAGCCCCTCGTACTCTTGCAACCAACCAGTCATCTCAGCAAGTCTCCTGAAACCTATGAGATTGTTCCCAACCCCTTCAATGGGAACAGAATGCATCCTAAATCTGCCTTCTACCTAACTCAGACCTGTCTGGCCTTCCTCTGCCCATATCTGTTCTTGGTCCAAGAGCTTCCTTTTTGTACCCTGCCCTGGAATGGTTCTCCCAGACCACAAGGCTTTTCAGGTGTGAGAGTCTGGATCCATATTAGCTCCTTTAAGAAACATAGTGCAGGTCTAATAATATTGTGTGGCATTTCCCTGGGAAGATGCAACATGAACATCCATTCACTCCAGATAGGGAATTGACAGTAGACCAAAGAAAGATCCCACCAAAGTCCAACTTAGTAAACCAATCAGTTGATTTGGGGTACTTACAGGAGTATGGATGAGGGGTTACTTACAGCATCAGAGACAACTCAAAGGGAACTGTATCACCAAAAACCTCAGCAGAGGTGATGGCTCACAAAAGCTGGAACCCTGGAAAAATGGCACTTGAATAGGTCAAAGCATGGGCTGTCTTCTTAATTATATATCTTTAGGGAGGAAGGGCCCTGTTAGTTTCAGGAATGTCTGAAACTTGTTAGTTGTTCATTTCCTGAGTCTTAATACCTTCCCTCCAGAAAGGGATGTTTTGATTTGGAGGAAAACTGCTTTCCAAAAAGTTCCCCACCATGATTGGTCAAACATCTTGGAAACTCTCTCCTTGGCATGTATGTGACCAGAACCTCAGAGCCCCAAAGAGAGCAGCCTTGGTTCCTAGGCTGTCCATAGCACTTGGAGCAGTTCCAGGAACACATTGGCATCCACTAAAACCCAGATGTACATAGACAAAACAGCTGGCCCTGCATGACCTTCAATGTGTAACCTACTTTAGGTATGAGGTATCCCCATCACTGGAGACAGTGGAGATCTGATGAGAAAGCAGGTGCCTATCTCTGCACATGCAAGAACTATTCCTGCCCCCCCCCCCGCTTTAAATAAAAAGAATCCTCAGAGATACCCTCCTGGGGACTCAAATGACTTTTATTGTAATATCATTCCAGCACTGGTGGCATGAGTTACTTTTATTGTGACACCACTTCAGCCTCCAGGAACTATAAATGTGGACACAATCCTTTACTGTAGCAGCTATACCAACCTGAAGCCAAAATAAATGCACAAATTAACTCTCAAGAAACCTACTAGCCTAGTAGAGTAGAGAGTAGCTCCACCCAGGCAGCTACTGGCCAATCATCAGGTTTACATGTAAATTATACACAGTTCAAATTTTCATTCTTTAGTAGGCATGGTGTCCTAAGCCTATAGTCTCAGCACTTGGGAAGCAGAGATAGGCAGAGCTCTGTGAGTTCCAGGAGCCAGGGCTACACGCTACACAGTGAGATTCTCTCTCTCTCTCTCTCCTCTCCCCTCTCCTCTCTCTGTCCATATATATATATATATATATATATATATATATATATATTATAGATATTCCTTCCTTTGTTTTTACATATATATGTATATCTATTCCTTTTTATACATAATTCCAGTGCCCTGTAGCCAGAGGGGTGCCAGGTGTGATTTCCATAGGGAACATGTCCTTAACTGCTCAAAGATTTAAGAACATGGAGTGAACTGGAAAAGGCTGGGTCTTTGGAACTGGCCCTTCCGTGGTTTCCAGTGAGTTGCTGCTGCTGAAATAACCCCTCTGCCCTCCAATTTGGGGAAGGGAATGCCAGGATTTCACAGGAATATCATCTATGGTGACAGCAGCCATTCCTTGCCTGGGAAGGGAGCACCTCTACCCTCTGAATCTTTCCTCACTTCCTTATAATCCCAACCTTTGCGGATCCAGCCAGAGGGTGGAGGATGGACTCTTGGAAGGCACAGCCAGGATGGCATGAATATTTGAAGATGCCTCAACACTGGCTAAAGACATTGGGTACACTATTGACCTTCCCAAATGCAGCCTCCAGAACTGCAGCCTGGGAGAATGGAAATTCTAGACCTTCAGGCCCACAGAGTTGCTGCCTGGGAGATCAATATGCACAAAACATGCTAACTTTTAAGACCCTTTACTGTCGAGGCACCTCCACTGGAAAACCCTCCGGGAAAGTCCAAGGTGTCTGAGTACCGGAGGAAGTAAGTGGGGCTTCTTTGGGGGTGTATCTTGTGGCCAGTTCCTCCTCGAGACCCAGAAGCCTGCCCCGAGGGTTGGGAACCCTTAGGAAACTTGGAGATTCATCCTGCGCACGCACAGTGCACCGAGGCCCCGAGAACCAGCTGCACCAAGTTCCTGAACACTTACTCTGGGACTGAGGTGGCAGAACCCACCCAAGCACCCCTGGTCCGGGCACCCCGCGGGCGGGAGGCGGGGCCGGGGCGGAGCGTCTTAGGGGAGGGGCCTCGGAGGGGCGGGACCTAGCGGTCTATAAAGAGTGAGGAGCTCGGCGCGCGCCCGGTCCGAGCGAGCGCGCCCTTGCTTCAAAGCGATAGCGACTCTCGCGCCTCCGGCTAGGCCTCCAGCCCTTCTCTACCCTACGTCTCGTTCTCCGCTCCGCAGTTCGCCAGCCCGTAAGCGCCCCAGGCTATCTGCCAGTCCGGGATCCCGGTACTGCGTCCCCAGACCGCCCGCTCTAGGATCAACCCAAGCTCCGCAGGCCGCGCACCGCGATGGGGGTGGAGGGCTGCACCAAATGCATCAAATACCTGCTCTTCGTCTTCAATTTCGTCTTCTGGGTGAGCAGCCATGGGGACGGGGCGCACCCCACGGCAGCCAGGCTGGGCAGCGCGCTAGGCCCAGCAGAGAAGGCGCAGCGCAACCGCGAAGTTGCGGCGCCACCTGTGGGCTCCGTGCGCCGATCGGGGTCCTGGTACCCCTTGCCAGCGGGGTTGGGGCCGAGAGCTGAGCTTCCGGGCCTCGGCTTGAGGGGCTTCTGGGGCCGAAAAATCAGGGGATCGTTAGCCTGTCCCCTCTGAGTGCTGGGAACTGGTGCAAGAGTCTGCGGGCTAGCGCCAGGTAATCAAGAGCCCTCAGCTGTGAAGGGGGTACTCGCACCCTCCCGAACGTTGTTTTGGGGACCATCCTGCTTCGCGAGCAGTGAGGGGGCTCGAGAAGGGCGGGATCTTGGCGCCCCGCCCCCATGAGCTCATCGTAGCCACCGCCCCTGGATAGGCGGCCTCGAAGTGGTGGGGGCACGCTCCGTACTTGCCTTGGAGACGTCAACCCCACTATTACTCCACCCTTGCTTACCCCCCAGTTTGGTATTGCCAGCCTGGGAGGCTCGAGCTCCAAGCCTAGAGGGCAGGGTGGCCCGGGCCGCGTGCTGCTGCGCACCGTGCCCCAGTTCCTGACCACCCCCACCCCCATTCCCCGAGCTGCCTCTCCTCCTTGTCTGCCATCTCCTGCACAGATTACAGCCCCAGCCTGGCCCTTAAGATCCTGAGAGGAAGAGGGCGTGCAGTTCTGAGTTGGTGTAGAGACCTGGGGTCTGTATAAACCAGGAGCTTAGGATCTTTATATATATACAGGATCTAAGCTGGGCTCTCCACTTTGGAAAGAGGTGCACACCCATTTGGTCATCTTGGAATGGAGACGTGGGTATAGGAGGGTCTCCAAGCATTCCTGGGTCCTGACTGTCTTCCCTGCTCGGGAGAAGCCATTGGTGGTGTGGGCTTCGTTCTGTTTCCTGACTGGGTTGGGAATGGGGAATCTTAACAGACCTGCCTGCGGCCACTTGAGTGGGCAGTGCTGGCCACTCCTCTGGACAGTGGTGTCACCCTCCCTGCTGCAGTGCATAGACTGCTGTTCCCTCCTTCTCAGGAAGAAATGAGGTTATGCCAAGACAGTGTTTCTCTAAAGTTGTTGCTCGGAGGGCAAACTTGTAAGATGGGCCCCTAGAGTGAGTGTGTAAGACAAGGGACACCTGTTTTCCATCCTGGACTGCTGAAGATCCCAGGGCGGGTCAGGGTGGGGTGGAGGGGAATAAGATGTTGGGGATGAGCAGGAACTGGACTGAACTCAGCTGGGGCTATGTATGCTGCACGCCGTGCTTCAGGGACCATGATTGTCAGTCACAGTGGCTCCAGAGAACACACTCAGGGGAGCAGTGTGGGTGATGGGGTTAAACTTGATCTGCCCAGGCATGCCTTGGGGTCTTAACTGGGTAGCCATGTTGGACAGTGTTTGCCTACTCTGAACCATGCAAGGAGTTAAATGCACACCCAAGAAGTGTGTTATCCTCTGCCCCCCATTATACCTCAGTTGTGGCATATCAGGACCCTGAAGGGTTTTTTTTTTTTTTTTTTTTGCCTACCCACCTGATCCAAATGGTAGACCTCCAGGCTCCCTGGAGTGCTGGGGCTGGGAGAGTCTGCTTGTTTCCCAGGCAGCTGGGGTGGAGTCCCAACATGTCCCTGGGGTACTCTCTATTGAGGCTCCAGGAAACGTTTCTGAAGCCTCTCCCTGCTCCCAGGGGACTGCCTACTGACTGCAGAACAGTGAAAACCACCGTCTCCTTTTACCATCCCACGGATCTCTCCTCCCTGTCCATGTTGGCCCCACAGTGGGTAGGGATATGGAGCAGAGCTGGGCCACACCTGGTGAACACCACCCCAGCAGAGGGGCTCCTTCTGTTTGAAGGTTTGTCCTGTGGCTGATAGTTCCCTGGTGTCATTAAATTTCCTCAGTTCCTCCCTCTAAAGTGGGAGTTCTTGGGGTCTCTGTCTCCTGGGATTGTGGGTAGACTAGCTAATGCACTCCAGAGTGGAGCAAGGGGCTTGGCGCAGAGAAGGCTCAGGAAATGGATGCTGGGCATGGAGTCCAAGAGGGAGTGGGGCCAAAGGAAGCTGAGAAGTGATGTCAGAAGTGCCTAGGGAGGGGGCTGAGAGGTCCTGTGGGCCGTGGTAGGGATGGGGGCTAAGAGGTCTAAGAAGGGAGATTTTTTTGGTTGACAGTAAATGTTTTGATGGACACTTTTTAAAATTTCCAGTTTGAAGATTAAAGTGGTTTCTGTGTGGGAGGGGACATTCCAGGCACGCTTGCCTGCCTGCTCTCACTCCCACCAGTCCTCCTTGGGCTTGAGTTCAGAACCTACTTTGGTACCAGCAGAGTTCTGGACTCCCAAGATACATGGGACAGGACCCAAACCTGAAAGATGAGCAGTGAACAGAGACCATGTAAGATGCTCCTAGAAGCAGGGTAGTTACCTGTCCCCTGAGACAGGTCTGGAATAAAGCAGTCTCCTGACTCCAGCTGGGAATAGGGCAAGAAAGTAGGAGATGGTTTATCACCCTGCCAGCTTATGGCCTGGGTTGATCTGTAGGAGCTTTGTGTGATAATGTCTCCATAGGAGTAGTCAGTTAAGGGGAAGAGGCTGCCACCAATCTTCAGTGTTCCCCCACAGAACTGGCTGCTCCTCCAGCCTAAGGCTGCTGGTGGCCCCCTTCCAGTAGCCCAGGCAGCCAGACCCACCACAAAAGGCTGATTACAGCCTCTTAACTGGCATTTAATTCTCCAGACTGAACATGACTATCTGTTGTGCTCGCTTCGGCAGCACATATACACGACTGTCTGTCACCTAGCTGTCTGCTGCCTTCCTTCCGTCAGAGGGGCTCGAATCCTGTGGGCTCGGGGTGGAATGAGAACTTCCTGTGCCTAGTTTCACCAGTGGGAGAGCAGACTTCCCCTTGACCCGAGGCTGTCTGTTGGATCCCGCATTGGGAAAGACAATCATTTGACTGGGCTGCCCGAAAAGGGGAAGTCTGTGGTTCTTCCCTGGGCTGACTTCAAAAAAGTACATCCCAACAATGGGGGGCACAGAGCTGGAGTAAAGAAGTTGGAAGCCCCCTGGCAGCCTCTACTCTGGTTCCCACATACCGCCGCCTCATAATAAGAGCCCCCACCCCATTCTTTCTGAACCCTTTAGGCTTTCTCTCGGCACTTGCCTTCTAGCTCAGTCCTCCCTCAAACAGAGCTTCTCTGATGCGCGAGGAGCGTACCAACAACTGCCAACCTTGATTCCAGCACCCAGAGTCCTGCCAAGGGGATTGGAACCTCAGTTATAAAAACTTTAGACTTAGTCCAGATGCCCTAGGGAGAGAGCAGGCAATCACCCTTGTACACAAGAGAGGGCTCAGGTAGGGATAGGGTAGGGCAGGGTTGTGGAGAAGTCCAGGTACCTGTAGCTCTGGCCCTGACACCAAGGAACCAGGTAGGACATGGTGTGAGTGTTGAGTGGCCCTGAGGCCTTATAAGTACCTATTTTGTTCCTAACACTCTAGCTAGAGAACCAGGTGTCCTGAGAACTGGCCTTTGGTAACCTTCAACTGTTCAGTGCTCTGACCTGGCATGCCAGTGACTGACTGTGACCCCTAGTACCTCCCCCACAAACACAAGCACACACACACACACACACACACACACAGAGAGAGAGAGAGAGAGAGAGAGAGAGAGAGAGAGAGAGAGAGAGAGAGGGAGGG
>JADRCD010206777.1:35070-55185 GCA_019843815.1 Montemys delectorum
ACTGTGGACTGTGACAGGCACATACTGTGGACTGTGACAGACATATACTGTGGACTGTGACAGGCACATACTGTGGACTGTGACAGGCACATACTTTGGAGTGTGCCCTTCACCCGCTAGTGTTAATTCACCATCTCACAACTTTTTTTGTTTGTCTGTTTTCAAGGCAGAGCTTTTCTAGCTGTCCTTGAACTCACTCTGTAAACCAGGCTGGCCTCAAACTCAGAAATCTGCCTGCCTCTGCCTCCCAAGTGCTGGGATTAAAGGCCTGTGCCACCATCGCCTGGACTCTCATTACTTTTCAGGGCTAAAAGTCCTCATCATAGGGGTCTGGCCTGGCCTTTCACCCTGGAAGCAGTCCTCTCCTGTACTCTGGCGACCATGATAATAGTTCATTCAGCTCACCCAAAGTAACACTCTGCTGGGCTGTTATCAGACCCGTGGTGGGTGATAAGGGGACTGAGGTTTCTGAGCAACTAGCTGCCACATGAGGAAGTAGTGGGATCGGTAGAACTGCACTCCACTCTGCCGCCATGTCCCATAGTCAAAGTGGCCTGTAAAGGCCAAGCCAGCCCCTCAGCCTGGCCTTGGGACAGAGGGTCATGCCTAGCCTGCAACAGATGGAAGCCTCTTGGTGATGCTCATGGTGATGCCAGAACCACATAGAGCTCTTCTACCTACTCTCAGTCCCCTGCTTCTCTTTGTTCTTTTTTCTGGGTACCAGGCCTTCCTGCAGCCTCTACAGGACTCCTCTCTGGCAGACTGCTGTGTGGGAAAGGTGGGGAAAGTACCTTCTAGCCTCCTTGCCTGAGAAGGAGCCATGTAGTCTAGCCCTGGAAGGGGCCCAGCTGGGTGGCCCAGCCCAATCTCCTGTACCTCAAGACAGCAGTATAATCTCCTCTGGCCATGCCTTGGCCCTTTACATCGCCACCCCTAACCTGGCAGCTGGGCCCCAGAGCTAGGCTTTTGCTTTGCTACCTATTTTTAGATGCTAAGACAGTGGCTTCCTGAGTCGAGGGGCCTTGTGAAAGGAACCATGCTTCCTGGCCCAAGGCAAGGATTCCTGCCCCCTCTTTCCAGCTTCCTTCCTGAGCTTCCTTTGGTAGACTGCAAGTCTTTACCTCTCCTAGGAAGGCCTGAGCAAGATCTATTGTCTCTTAGAGAGGAATCTGGCCTTGTCCCCATCCTCCATGCACCAGACCAGGCCCAGGACCCCAGCTGGAGGGCAGCACCTAAGTCGGCATCTACCTAACCTGTGCTCCTAAAAAGACTCTGAGCCTCTTTCTGACTCATCCCAGCTGCCTGGGGAAGGCTTCTTGAGCCTTTGGTCTTCACAACTTTTGCCATTATAGGAAGGAAAGGTTCTTGGACCCCTCGGCACCTCTGAATTGCTTAGATGGCCGGGCAACTTGTGGTGCACCTTCTGGTTTCCATCCTGTACCTGGGAGGCTTTGAGTAAGCCCCAACCCTGTCTGCCTCTGCCTTTGGTTCTTCTCTGTGGCACAAAGGGTCACTTAAAAGAACAAGCTGTTGTTGCAGTCAGCCTCCTGGAGCATTTTGTGGTATCCGGGGTAGGTAACCATTCCTACCTACCAAACTGGTTTCAGGAGCCCTGTCCCTTCCTAGAGGACTTCCTATGGGTAGCAATAGGAAAGCTCCAGAGAAGCCCCCTATCTGAGGTCTGGCCAAGGTTGGGCAGTGGGCAACTAGCACAGAGTAGAGTGCTGTCCCAAGCCTGTTCCCTTTCAGTCACTTCTGGGAAGCCACAAGACCAGCTGGGCAGGGGCCCAGCATGCTTGGCAGCTCCTCATCTTGTTAAAGTTTGAGTCTGTTATGGATTAGTCCTTAGGAAAGAGGAAGCAACATAATCCTGTACAGAGTCATGAATGCATCCTTTTGTGCCAGGGAAGGAGCTCCAGGAACCTGGACGTGCCACCTGGGTGCTTCCCACCCCCACCTCTAAACAGAAGGTCTTTTAGGCTGCAGGAGCAGGTGGCAGAGCCACCTGGAGAAAGGAAGCTTTGAGCAGAGGTGTCTTAGAGCCCCTGAGTGAATTCGTAAAGAAATCCCAGGTTCTGCTTTGTGGGTCACTTTGTCAGCTCTGTAAATGCGGTGACATCATACTTAGCAGCCTGTGTATAACTTCCGCTATTTACAGATGACAATGAGGGTGGAAGAGATTGAAACGGATTTGTGATATCCTAGCTCAGATATGACACAGTTAGAGATTCAGGCCATCTTTACCTGGGCCTCCTCCATCTGATGGCACCACTCCATATTCCTATGGTCACCGGACCCTCTTTCTTTCTTTCTCTTTTTCTTTTTCTTTTCTTTTTTAAATGGGTGTGAGTGCTGCCCAGATTTTGCAGATCATTCTGAACCTATGGTTCTGTAGACAAGATGTATACCTAATTGCTGCTAATCACTGGGACGCCCCTATACCCTTCTTGGGCCTGGGGAATATACTTTAGCAGAGCCACTGATCCAGGGACTGTGGCGTGAGTGAGGGTGGAGTGAGTAGCTTTTTGTAGGTCTGCTTGACAGATACTCAGCATTACACCCCATGAAACTTAGCACCAACAGGAGAGAACCCTGGCCTCTCTGTGGTCCCCTTTATTCCATCTCAGCCCAGAACTTCGGTTGGGTTATCACTGTACTATCTTGAATGGACTTTGAATTATGCTTTCAAATGAGCAGGGTCAGAAGGCACCAGCTGCTTCATCTTCTTTGTGCTCCTTTTGCACCCCATGATTGAACTGTCCTCCATGCTGTCTCACGGGTCTGTCTTTTCCCTGGAGAGTCTGCCATACATTGGACCCAGGGCCTGTCCATTCACTGATCGGGGGACAGATGGTCTGCTCTAGGTTGGACTGTAACATGAAATGTTTGGGGAATATACACTCATGAGCATAAAGCCCAAGGTGCAAGGCTGGCTGTGGTAAATGGGAGGTGCTAGCTAACTTTCTCAGAAACAAACTTCAGAACTGCTTGCCAGTGCAAAAGCACCACCCCTCACCCCACCCTGCAGCACCAGATGGCAATTTGGGGTCAGTGGGTAGATTCATAATCTCCCTGTGGCCTTGTGATGTCAGGAGACTGCCCTCAGCCAGTACTTGCCTGTCCTCTCTCTATGTGTGTATTAACTTATGAATCATGAGTGGTTTAGCTCTCCTATCATAGTCTTGGAAGCTCCTCACCTGTTTTGGTTATGTTAGTTACATTTTGAAGCTGAGGTTCTTTTCCAGCCTCTGACGCCTTGAAGACCCTTGCCCCACCTTCCTGGGCCCTTTACTTTTCCCAGCACTCCCTCTACCTCTCCCTAGAGCAGCAGGGTGGAGGGTCACTTTGCTGGAGGAAGCCATCCCAGTGCCTGGCATTCCTTCCACTCAGCTCTGATTGCCCCTGGGACAATGGGGTGAGTGGCCAAGTCCCCATTCCCAGATGCCTTGCCTACTCCCACCCCCAATTTGGCCTTTATTCTGATTGACAGTCACGCATCCTTAGCTTTTTCTTTTTTGATTCAGGCCTGTCGGTTAAGGAATAAAGTCCAGAGACTTTTCTAGAGTTAACTTCTTGATCTCAACTTTTTGCTAAAACCAGGTTGTAAGTGGTGGCTTGGCCAGACACCTACATTAGCAGCCTTTAGGGCTTGGCTAAACAGCATCTCTCACCCCACTTTAGCTCCCAGCTTACAGACAATATTCCTTACCCTCAGAGAAGCCAGTGTCAGGCATGGTTGCATGCTCAACTGTTTTACAAGTAAGCACACAGACTGAGGAAGGCAAGGTGACCCACCAACTGCCTCTCAGCCTCTGTGACTATCAGGGTTTGTCACCACAGGGTCATGTTACCACTGAGGGAAGGATGGGGAACAGAGGTGCCACCTGGTTCTCCTACGCTGGGACATCTCAAAGAGACCTCTGGACCAGTTCTTAAACAGAATACAGGATGTTTCCAAGCTGCAAAGGAAGCCTGGTTACCAGGGCAACTCACCTCCTCCCCTCAAGCCAGGTTAGGAGGAGTCGGGTACAGTACTGCCTGTTGGAGCCTATGCTGTGCCCTACCCGCCTGCTTCTGTTGCCCAAACAGATGGCATATAGATAAGGAACTGTCACTGTAAAATGCTGGAAGTTCAACATCACTAGGGCCGTTACATGTGAAGGCACCGTCAAAGTCTTAGCCTTAATGCCATTTGTGGTTTGGGCCACAGGTGCCCCGGGTGACTTATTGCTGTATCACACACCCTCTTCTCTCAGGCCCAGGTGGAGGTTGGGGGCTCATCCCTCCTGAATTGGAGTGTGAAAACAGAAATAAGCACTCAAAGAGGAGGCTGAGAAACTGAGAATGAAGGGGTGGGGGTAGAGGGAGATGGTGATCGGAGAAAGTACCCCTACCCCAGCTTCTTCTCTGAGGGTTAAGCAGAGGACAAGATCCTAGGGTAGAAGAAGGTAGGTAGGTCCCATACGTCCTCGTCCTCTTTCCTGAACCATCCTGCTTACAGATTTCCCCCAGAGCTTTCTTGAGCTTGTGTTCTGGCCTGGATCCCCAGAGTGAAGATCAGGCACTTTTTGTCAGGCCCAGGTTTTGATTTCTATTTGCTGTCTTTGCTGAGGAGTGCCACTGACCCTTCAAGATGAGAAGGCCTAGAGGTGGGGAGGAGACTGCCTGCTTTGGTCTGCCCTGAGGCCCAGCTCCTGCTTCCAGGCACTTGCTTCTCCCTATGGGGCCTGGTGACATCACATGGTCACCCCTCTCCTCCTAGCAGGGAGAACTTGGTGTCTCCACCACAGAGTTCCCAGTACCCTGCCTGAAGGGTCTCTAAACAATCCCGGGACTGTTGGGTCAGGGTACCAGGGGAGAGCCCACCAGCATCCTGAGTGGTTGGGGCTCACTGTGGCCACTTCTCAGATAAAAATGTTGCATAGTTGGCCAAGCTGGAAGAGTAGAGGAAAAAATGTTTCCTGTTGATTTTGGAGATAAGGTTTCATATAGCCCAGACTAGTCTCAAACTCACATGACCTTGAATTCCAGATCCTCCTGCCTCTACCTCTCAAGTGCTTGGATGACAAATAATTGCCACCAAACCCAGTGTATGTGGCGCTGGGGATTGAACCCAGGACTCCCTACATGGCAGAGCACTTTTATTAACTGAGCCATGTTTTCAGCCCAAACCTTCTTGTATGTGTCTTGTACCATTGGAGGTACACTCTGTTCTGGAGTTACAATGAAGAGGAGCTGGTGGGACCCAGGGCTCAGTGGCAGTGGCTCAGACAGTGAGCAGACCCATGGCCCTGGTTGGTGTCTGGCTTCACAACTGGAAGTGAGAGTTCTACATGATAAGCATTGTAGGGTTCCATTGTCCCCCGGTGCTCTGGCCTCTATATGACATTGTTCCTGATTTTTTTTTTCCTCCTAGCTGGCTGGAGGCGTGATCCTAGGTGTAGCTCTGTGGTTGCGCCATGATCCACAGACCACCAGCCTGCTCTACTTGGAACTGGGAAACAAACCAGCACCCAGCACTTTCTATGTGGGTAAGTAACCAGGAGACAGGGTCTAGCCACAAGTGCAGAACAGTCAAGGAGGGCTTCCAAGAAGAGGCTGATGGTCTAAATCTGGTGGGCAGGGCATTAGAACTGGGAGTGGCCTAGGCCTAGTATGAGCTGGGTAAGGAGGCTGCCTATAAGAGGAAAATGGGTTGGGTATGGTGCTTTTGGGGACCCCACAGATCTGAGACTAGGCTAGGCAGAAAGGAAGCAACTGGGTGGGGCAGGTGCCTTGTAGGACCTTACTTATTTTAACATGGGCATTTCTAGTGAACCTCCCTGGGCAGGGTGGGGCTGGATGCCTGGGCTAGCAACAGCTGAGGCCCCAGGAGTCCTGAGTTGGGGAGGGCTGGAGGCTGGGCAGACAGTGGATGACTCAGACACCCCATCACACCCCACCCCACCCCCACCAGCACACAGGCCAGACTGCTACACCTGCCTTATTTGGCTGCCCGTGGGGACTGAGCACCCTCCCTCCCAAGCAGGAAGATGGCTGCTGTGCTGTGCTGTCCTAAGCTCTGGTCCACTACACTGTGCTGAAGGAGGAAACTTTCCTCTTTTCCCTCCCTAGCAGAGGGACTTGATGTCCTGAGAACTGAAGAAGTATTTGGAGATGTTCTTACCCTTCATCAAGGGTCTGATGTGGCTCTTCCTCCTCCTCCTGTGGAGCCTAGGAGGAGTTTAGGAGACATGCTTGAGGCTGAGCGGGGAACCGGGAGGTCTGAATATTCTCCCTTTCTGCCCAAGTGCCCCAGAGCAGACAGGGCTTTGATAACCCCATGGATCGCTCTGTTTCCTTCCTTCCTATACTCTGCCCACAGCCTTAGTATGGGTAAAATGGACAGCAGTGGAGTCCAGGCAATATGGACAGGGGCAGAACCTGGCCTCTTTTGAGGAAAGCCATGAAGAGTAGCAGTTTTCAGGTGTGGTTGTTAGTAGGCAAGGACCCACACTAGCTATCCCTCCTTCAATCTGGTACCTTCAGAGGAAGAGGAGGAGGATGCCCACCAGCTCATATAGAACCTGAATTGTGTAGCATCTGGTATGGGCATCCTCACAAGGGAAATCTGAGAATCAGAGACAGACAGACAGGGGTAGAACTGGCCCATGGGCCTTCCACAAGGGGAAGGCTGTGTTCCCATTCTGCACTGGTATGGCAGGAGAGGCTGGGTACCCTGCAAAGCCCAGATAGGGTGGTTAGGAAGCTGTTCTCTATCCTCATGTTCTCAATTCCAGAGCTGCTCAGCCACCTGCCTGTCTGGTTATGGCCTCCTGGGTACTGGGGAAATAGTCTTAAGGACTGGACTGTGTAGCAGGTTGGGTGCTGGACAGCAAGGCCCATGGCCTATGGGTAAGAGCTACTCTGGCTACCGTGTCCCTGGCCAATCTGAATTGGCTTTCTGGAGCCCCATGCTGGCCCAGTACTGAGTCCCTCCAGGAGCAGATGTGGCCCCGAAAAGGGTGTCTTGTCTAGTGCTTAGAAAAGTTAGTTCAGAGCTTGCTTAACATCCCAGACAACACCACAGGGGCTTCCGATGAGACATGTGCTAGACGTAGGAGGGTGCCTAGGCCTAGGAAGTCCTGGGACAGCGCCTGTGTGTTGGGTGCCTGTATGCATCCTCCTGTTCAGACAGAGCCTACATCTCATCATGAGGTTGGGGTTTCAGGGCCTGACAACAGGGGCCTGGTCGAGGGTGCTCTGCCAGTTGGTAGGCAAGGGGAAAAAAACAGTTTCTAGGCAGCCCTGGTGGGAGGTTTTCTCTGGACCATACGTATTTAGTGAGGCCAGAGGATTTGGCCTATTTTTAAGTCTGGCAGCAGGTCCAGGCCATGGTGCCTTCTCCTCTGGTCTGGCCAGGCAGGGGACAATGGGCCTGACTTTGTGCAAGAAAGCTTGGACTGCCCTGCAGTGTTGCTATGGAGACTGGGGGATTGACTGCTTCTACCAAGGGACCAAGAGATAGAGGGCTCATCAGAGACACAGTGGGCTTTCCCAAGAGCAGAGGGGGTACTGTGGGTGCTGAGGCAGGGACATGGCCCAACTGGTGCCTCATGGGCTACAGTGCTCCCTGTAAACTCACAGCCCAGGCAGTGGCAGATGTTCAGTGCTCTGCTCAAGCTACCCCTATCATTCAGTTAGCCATCCACCCACCCACAGGTTCCTGTCCTTAGAGTTAGGTGAGCAGAACAGTTATACACCAGTGTTCCTGAGATGAGGTGCCTGGAGTTGGTTACTGGCATAGCTTACCCTTGACTTCACACTCACCAAGTATTAGGAGTCCTGGGCATCGGTCCCTGACACTCAAGCCACTTCCCCATTTCATGCACTGAAATGGGTAGTCCGTCTCAGCCCTCTTCAGTGAGTGCTGAGGGTTCGTTCCTATTCTCAGGTGGAGGTGGTGGGAGACTAGCTCCAGAGCAGAGCATACCTGTGAAGTGGAGATTGCCCATGTTCTCTGGGCACTGAATTGCTGTTTTGTCCTCTGGTGGCAGTGGCAGCTCCTCCAGCAGGACACTGAGGCACAAACAGCACACATTGCTAACCTCTGCCTGTTGTGGTTTTGAGTCAGGTCTTCCTGTCTCAGGCAGTGATGCATGCAGCCTGCTCACTCAGGTCTTCCCCTCCCCAGGCATCTACATTCTCATTGCTGTGGGAGCTGTGATGATGTTTGTAGGCTTCCTGGGGTGCTATGGGGCCATCCAGGAGTCCCAGTGCCTGCTGGGGACGGTAAGTAGAAAGGGCTGAAGGGCTGGGGAGCAGGGTTTCTGGCAACTTATGTGTCTTCCCCAAGGTTTTGGTTTTCCTATGTGCTTGATTTCCATTGAATCTGAGTATGAATATACATTTGGAAAAAGGGGGTTTTCTGTTTTAAAAAGCATGAACTCCAGAAGGGTGTGTCACCCCTAAAGCCAGCCTTAGGGCTCCTGGCCACACCAGCTGCTGGCGAAGCTGAATCCCAGATATACCTTCTAGAGCCTGGCCAGCCTGGAAGGGAGGCCCTGCCAGTACCAGAAGCTGGGGAAACAAAGCACACTTCATACCTTAACCTTCCCATGGGTGTAGGATAAAGGTGAGGAAACTGAGGTCAGGGTTGGGGAACATCTTGCTGCATGTGCCTCAGTGAAGGCTATGGACACTTGGATTTGTCAACTGCATTTCTATACCAGACACATCCTTCCGAATAGGAAGCAAGGTAAGGGCATGAGAACTTGGACATCTCAGTGCAGGGCTGTATCAGGCTCTTGTCTCTCAATGGCTCTCAGTGGCTCATTCTTAATCAGGACATGATTGGTGGATATGGCCAACTCCCTTGGCACATAGTTGTTGGTCACGTGGGATAGACCTGGGCTTTCTGGTCAAGGCTCTGACCTCTTCTTTCCCCTAGTTCTTCACCTGCCTTGTGATCCTGTTTGCCTGTGAGGTGGCTGCAGGCATCTGGGGCTTCGTAAACAAAGACCAGGTAAGCCTAGGTTCACTGGGGCGGGAGAGATGCCCTCTGCCCACCAACAGATGTGGGTTGCTTTGAGCCCATAGTTATAGGGTGCTTTTTGAATTTCTGGGGCCTGCTGGTGGGGTCAGGGTATTGGGAGCTCAAAGGAAGAGGTGACATCAGGCTGAGCGCATCAGGGGAAGCTGAGTGCTCTTGGTAGTAGCCCCTACACTGCATGTGACCACAATTCTCCCCCAGATCGCCAAGGATGTGAAGCAGTTCTATGACCAGGCCCTTCAGCAGGCTGTGATGGATGATGATGCCAGCAATGCCAAGGCTGTGGTGAAGACCTTCCACGAGACGGTACAGCTAGGCTGGAGCAGGAGGGCAGGTTGTGCAGTTCCTGGTGTGTGGGGGCATGACCTCTGTAACAAGACAGGGCCTGGGAAAGGGTCTCCTCCGTGATTTGTGGGTCCCCAGGTAGGAATCTAATGGGCCTCATTTTCCCAGGGGTTTGGAGGAACAGGGCTCCTTCCTGGGCAGGGTGACAAACACGGCAAGAGGACAGCTCCCAAGTGTATTTTGGGGTGACGGTGTGCTGTGTGCTTGATCTTTCCTTGTCTCCTGAAGCTCCAGAGTTGACAGTGTTGTTCTTGATCCCTGCAGCTCAACTGTTGTGGCTCCAACACACTGACCACACTGACTACCACCATCCTGAGGAACAGCCTGTGTCCTTCAGGCAGCAGCTTACTCACCCCCTTACTGCAGGTGGCATGGAGTTGGGGGGTGGGCATCATATCCTGGGTGGTAGGTAGGAGAATGTGGCCCATCAGGAAGATCAGCACTTTAAGCAGGACCTCAGAAGGCCCATAGACCATCTCAGTTAGTGGGGTATGGGGTCCCGACAGCCTGGGTTACCTCTGCAGCATCCTGGGAAACTGTTCTTTTGAGTGGTCCCTCATACACTGGTGACCCTAAGGTGCTAGTGAGGTCAAGAACACTACCACGTGACAGAAGGCCACAGGCAGCAGGTCCATGTGTTTTAAATTTATTTTGGGGTGGAAGATAAGCTGTGATACATAGGCCCCGTCACTGAGTAGGGTGGTGGCTGTGACTTAGCCACTGACTGTTAACCACCCTCTTGCTATATCCCTGTAGGATGACTGCCATCAGAAAATCGATGAGCTCTTTTCTGGGAAGCTGTACCTCATCGGAATTGCAGCCATTGTTGTAGCTGTCATTATGGTGAGCATAGGGCCTCTGGTGGGTGGGTGGGATCCTTCCCAGGGTCTCAGGTGCTGATTATGCCCCTCCCTCCTGCAGATCTTCGAGATGATTCTGAGCATGGTGTTGTGCTGTGGCATCCGGAACAGCTCCGTGTACTAAGGCCCCTTGCTTCACACCAGAGGATCCCTGGAGTGACCAGAGGCCACCTTTGGGGGCAGTGGCCTGTGTATATATTTCTGTATTACTCTGCTACACTTAGTCTTTTTACTTTTGAGGTTTTTTGTTCTGAACTTTTCCTGTTACCTTTTGGGAGCTGACATCACACATAGGTAGCATATGTGGGGATGTAGGGGTGGAGCTGGCCCTGGCTTGCAGGGCCCTGCACTTCTGGGACCCCTGGAGAGTTCTGCCTGCTGAGCCAAAACTCCTCCACAGCTACTTGCCCAGAGGCTAGGTAGCCTAGCTAGAGGGCCATGTCCACCCACTCTGCCCACTGTGGGTCACATCGCTCACATCTTTTTAATCCTTGTCCCTTTCCTGCCTCCATTTCAAGAGCTGGGTTTGTACGCACTCTTATGCCTTCAATGCACTTATTCTAACGTGTCACCTTCAACTGTAATTAAATCTTGAAACAGTCATTTAATAAAGGAGGAAAAAAATCAGGCATGCTAATGGGACTGCCAGACCTCTTCCTGTGCCAGCGGTGTCAGAGACCTGGCTCATCAGCTCTGAACTTTGCCAGGCACAGGGTGAGCAGGTCCAATAGAAGCTGTGGAACACAGTGGGTGGGGAGGGCTGGGACCCTGGGAGCAGTCCATATGAATACTCCCTCATTTGTACTTCTGTGTACTGAGAGCTCAGTGCTGACCTTACACCAGCCTTGACCTCATTTCCACTCATCTGTTGGACATGGTAGGTCAGGCTGAGTCGGGTAGGAGGAGCCACACAGCAGGGAAATTCAGCACAGAATGTTGGAGATAAGCTGCAAGAACACCCTCTTTTTGAGGGACAAGACAGTAAAGGTTAGACCATTAATTATCCAGCCCCAAGTTTCTAAGTGCTTGGAACTATTCCACTCAGCTGGGTGGCTCTGGCCTGTGTCTCAAGAAGTAAAAGGCAAGATGGCAGTCCACTTACCCCTGTGAACTGAGGATCAGTCTAAGCAACCTCCCTGACGCCAGGGGCAACCACCACTGTCTCTTTTCCTTTGACTACTGTCTGCACCCCTCCCCCAGGCTGCTGGCATATTTAATTGGCCACTAGAGGAGAGACGCCCTTTAAGATTCAGAGCCCAGCTTCTGGCAGCCTCCCAGTAGGCTTATTTGTCGGTGAACCCCAAGCTTGTACTAGGGCATTCTAGGTCTCTGCCACCTCTATTTCCCACGCCTGTGCATCAGTTCTGTGCTTGGTTGGTTTCTGGTCTGAGGAAGCCTTTATATCCTATGTTGTGAGGCCCATGGGCACCGGGCCAAGGCTGTTGGAGGCCTGCTGCACAGCTTCAAGAAAGGAGGGAAGCATGCAGCAGCCCAGTGGATCCTCAGACTCTGGTCCCTAAGGATGCCAAGAAAACAGCCCCAGGCCTGGAAGATTATGTGTGGCCTTGAATAGTAGGGCCGGCGTCCAGCAGCTAAAGCGTCTGTGCCTGCGTCAGGAAGCATAGACAGGCAGAGCCCAGGGTAGCGGGCTCGAACCTCTGAAGCCCCAACCGACCTTACCCCAGGGACCACTACGTCTCTATATGCCAAGAGCCAACCAGGACCTTGGCCCCGCCTCACTCCAGAAAGCCAACAAAGCACAAGACTCGCACTACTTCCGTCCGGGGCCAGAAATGTCTAGGAAACTGGTTGGCGCTCACAGTGCGTGGTGACGCACTTCCTCCCTGTGTCTGACCCGGCCCAGGCGGCTTCCGACAGACGACGCTGCAAGCCTCAACCCTTTGCGATTGGCAGTTAGCCCTGGAGTATTGTGGGAATCGTGGCTCCGCCTTTTCCCCTTTCGTCATTTCTGGGTAGATTTCCGTGTGCGCTCCGGTCTTTGGGATGGCACGCTTGTTAAAGTTACAAGTCCCGGCAGGCATTAGGCAGGAACCCATTGCCTTCTGGGAGTTGTAGTTTCTCGGGCGCTGAAGCCACGCTATTCCGATAGACCGAGACTAGGTTTCCCAGGAACCTGAGCGAGATTGAACAGGACCAAATCCTGGGGAACTGGCGGGACACTGCGGGAAAGGCGGCAGGGTATTGAAGGGTGTACGGACGCTGGAACGGTGAGCACTGGCCTCTCTAGGGCCGCGACCAGGGCATTCTCGTGCCTGTTTCTGCCAGCCCTCCGTCCGAACCAGGGTGGTGCCTGCAGTGTGTACGCAGAGAGGCTGCGCTTTACTGAGAGCCGGTGATGGGAGGAGCAGCTGATGGAGATCCCCTGTCACCAGCATCTCCCAGTGCTCATCTATTGTATGTCCACACTGTTATGATCTCATGGTTGACTCTCTCCTTAACCCCACCTAACCTGCAGCTCCACATCTGTGCGCGGTAGGATACCCTTTAACCACCCAGCTTCGCGAGACCTCCCGTCCAGCTGTGAGTAGAGGCACCTGGCACACAGTGGAGGTGTAAGACGGGAGCCTGGGAGGACGGGGAGGGGTGCGGCTTTAAGTACACCCCTCACGGCGGATCTGGGACTGCTTCGCTACAGGTGGGACGGGTGTCAGGTCGTATGGCGGAGACAGAGGCTGGCCTGGAAGCTGAGGAACCCACCGAGGATGACACCCTGCCTTCTGACACCGTCTCCCTCAGCGACTCGGACTCGGACCTTAGCTTACCTAGTGGTGCGGAGGTCCAAGTGTTGTCCCCAGAGAGGCTTTCTGGGGAGGGCCAGGAGGACTCCGGCCCTGATGACCCTCCCTCGCCCCCCACGGGCACCCTCACCCCCGCAGTGCAGCCTTTCCACCTCCGAGGCATGAGCTCCACCTTCTCCCAGCGCAGCCACAACATCTTTGATTGTCTGGAGAGTGCAGCCCGGCAAGCACCGCGCTCTGCTCCCCAAACCAGTGTGAGTGACAATGGCAGCTTCAGGCGGCCTGTGGCTCCCCCAAGTCAGACTCCAGCAAGGAGCCCAGGCCCGACCAGGGTACTCCCTGTCCCTGATTATGTGTCACACCCTGAGCGTTGGACCAAATACAGTCTGGAAGATGTGTCTGAAGCCAGTGAGCAGAGCAATCGTGATGCTGCCCTGGCCTTCCTGAGCTCTCGAAGGCAGGCATCCCCCACAGACTATGTGCCTTCCTTCAACCAGGACCCCTCTAGCTGTGGGGAGGGGAGAGTGGTCTTCAACAAACCAGTGCGAGTCAGTGAGGCCAGGCCTGAGAGGAAGAGAGTCCTAAAGAAGGGGGTTGTGTCAGGTGCTGGAGTTGAGGCCCCTGTGCCGCTAGCCCATCTCGCCGGCCCTGAGGCTGAGGAATGGAGTGGCCACCAGGGGCAGCCAGAAGTAGTGGTACCTTCAGAAGCTGCCCATCCTGAGTCCTCATCAGGCCCCATAGGTATGAAGGCTGTTGGTTTCCATGGCAGCAAGAAGCGGAGCAGAGACCACTTCCGGAACAGGGACAGTAACCCCGAGGGGCCAGGGTCTGAGAGCGGACCCTCAGTTTGACTGCAGTGCCACCCCTCACCTGCTAGGCGGCAGTCTGTAGTAGGGGGGATGTGACCAGCAGTTCTGGCAGAGACTGTGGGAATTGTGGGTCAGGGGACCTTGAGGGCCTTTGTGCCCCAGTGTTTTAGGATGAATAATAAAAGTTTGGAATATTTCTTGCATTTTGTGGATTTTTTTCTGGGCCCCACGCAAGAGTTCTGTCCAAGCAGTCCTGGGCAGCCAACTCTAGGACTGCATCTTTACCAGCCTCTCCTTGCCTTCCCCACTCCAGTAAGGACTGCTGTGAAAGTTCGCCATGGTCATTTACATTTGTCACTACTGAACCTACTCAGAGGGACTGGGCTCCTAGCTGTGTTCAGCCTTGTGCCCCTGATGGTAGTAGATGAGCAGAATCTGCCCTCATCCCCACCCCCAGAAACCAATGCAGTCCCAGCACTGGGCCTGTACAGACCACAGGTTATAGGAAGAGGGTAGGTTGTGAGCTGGCATATGGTTAGTGTCCTGGTGTATGTCTCCAGGACTTGTGACCTCTGTGTAAGACACAGTGATGCTAGGTCATTCAGCTGAAGCTGGACCATAGAGGAGCAGCAGGATGCATGAGTGAATATTTCATGCGGAGGCCAGGGACTTGGACCAAGTTAGCTAGCCTAGCCTGCTAAGCACCAGGTCTGCCCCTGACTCTAGTCCCCATTCTCTGAGTTCCTCTAAAAGACCTGGGTGGTCATTTAATTTGAGGAGCAATGGAAGGAACAGAGATGCCTTTCACTGGGTCAGACAACCCTCCATGTTACCCAGATGGTTGGAATGTCTGTTTAGCCACCACCGTGTCCGGTTTAGCTGATTTGAAGTGGTCTACAGGCTTTATAGAAAGTAAAGTAGCATTGGGTACCCTTGAGCAATATCTTGGGGTTTCTGCCAGAATGATCAGACAAAGAATGCTGCGGGGGCTGAAAGACGGGAGCCGGTTACAGTAGATCCGAGTCCTGCCCTCTAGGAGCTAATTGGCTGAAAGAAACTCCTAGTGTTGAAGAGATTGGCTTCTTAGGGACAGGGGCTAGACTTAATAGCCCCATCCAGGCAGATGGTGTCCTGTGTGAGACTTGACCATTTCCAGCTGTTCAGTCGAAGTCAGTGAAAGCTTTAGTGAAAAAAACCTCCCCTTTAGTGGGACATGAAAAAACTTCCCCTGCTGGAGCGAATACCTCTGGGGCACCTAGGTAGATGCCAAAGACTTGAGTTTCATTTTCATAGGAAGGGATGTCCAAGAAGTGGTCTGTGGCAAGGTCTTGAAGACCATTTCTCCAAACTGCTGAGAGTAGGGGAAGGTTGACGTGACCCAAGAGCTCAATTTGGCCAGGTCTGGGGCTCTAGGGCAAGTGGTTTCTCCATGTCAGGTGTCTGAGGGTGGCAAGCCAGCCTCTAGGTACTCCCTGTCTCTAGCAGAGGCTGGTTGACTCCTGCGACCACAGTTCTGAGAGCCTGGGAGGAAGAAAGGGAGAAAGGACCCTTAGCTGGAGAGCCCCAGTTGGGGCAGGGCAGGAGTAAGGCAAACAAGGCCAGTGCTAGGCAGAGTCTTGGGACACTAAGGCACAGTGGCCTGCCAAGGGTAGCAGGAACCTCTAGCTCAGGTAGAGAAGGCAGGACCTGATACACAGCCGGAAGCTTTGCTCTTGGTGCCGAAGGGAGGAGCCCATATCCAACTCATTCCCATGGCCTGAACCAACACTTACTTGAGTAGGTGCCTCCTGGAGCCAGTGTATCAGTCATGGAGGACAAGAGGAGCATACAGTAGTTGGCCTGGAGAGAGCCAAGGAAGCTGCTGGGACTTCGTTGGGGAAGGGGGGGTAAGGGAGAGAAGGGGGGACATTGTGGGGGGGGGGGGTTGGTCTCCTCCCATGTGATTGCCCTCCTGCCAGGGCTACTGCTGCCCTGGAACTCCACACTCTGGACCAGGTCCTCCATAGTGCATGATAAGGGATGGTGACTGGATGTGGTGCTGAACCTAGGTTTTGTTGGACCAGCTCTAGAACAACAATGGGTCTCTAAAGTGAATTGAGGCAGGGACAGGCCTAGGTCAACAAATGCCTGTGCCCTGAGGCCTCTCCTGCCCCTATCTATAATCCTTCCACTCTGTCCAGGCCCTAATGCTAGCCATCAGGATGCCGGTACAGGACTGTGGTAGTTCCCACAGAACCAGAAGGATGTCCCCACCCCAGGAAGAAAAATGGACAGTGGGTGGTTGCTAGCTTGCCTGGGATTCCAGACACTTGATCCTCTTTTCTTGCTCTCTCAGCCCGGCGATGTATTTGGCAATCAAGTCCACTCTGTGGAAAGCAGGGCCAGCTTCAGTTGTGACACTTCCATGTCACTCCACAAGGGGGAGCCTGCGTGTCCTGACTGCTTTCTCAGGGGCCTCAGTTGGCTGTTGCCTCGCGTTCTATTGCCCTTCCAATCTTTATCTGGGACCTGTCTATGGAAATGGAGCACTTCTGTACCCTCCAAGAGATTGAGATCCTGTCCCTGCTTGGAATAGACCACCAACCAATAGGATAAGCGGCAGGTCATCCCTATAAGCGTTTGGGAACAGCCCCTCCACCATCTAGCACAGACTAGGGGTGGATCTTCAGACTTGAGAGAGGAGGAAGAGAGTCCCATTGCAGAAAGATGGCTAATTATGAGCTTAAGCTCTCAACCCACACACATATACACTTTTCCTCGAGCAAGAGGGCTGGGTCTTGGGATCCAGCCATGTTTCCCGAGCTCAGAGGTCCTGTTATTGGCACTAGATGACTTCACCCAGCCTTAAGGCAGTTCAGAAAACCCCACCCATTACTGACAAGGCTAGATATCCCCCCACCTCCACATGTTCGCAACGGGGAGCCCCTCGACTTACTGCCCCTCATAACGGCCAGCTGATCAAGGTCAGCCCAGCCCTGCTGCGCCTGAGTTTTCCTGCCTCCCAGCAGAGCCCTTCCTACATCACCTGCCAGCCTGAGCCTCATATGCCTGCTGTCCCACAGGCCACCCCACCTGTGTGCCGTTTTCCTCAGCACTTCCCCCTCGCTGTCCCTCCTCCGTTTCTCCACGGTACTCAGGAAGTTCTCCTTTTGAACTGCTTCCCAGGTAATGATCTTCTGGTCCAAGGGATCAGGCAAGTCTCTCTCTGGGAATGTGGGAGACATCAGCAAGCTTTGCAGAGCGGTGTAGGCACCTAGGGAGAGCCTAGGCCCAGGCTGATGCAAGGGAGACTGAGGGCAGATGCCACCAGGCAGGGCACAAGGTTGATGATAGAAATAAGCCCCATGCAGGGATTTCAGGCTGCAAGGAGACAGGCTGGCCTTATGGCTGCCTAGTCTGTACCTGGAGCTTTGGTTAACATGGACAGGGCCTAGATGAGGAACCCCAGTCCCTTCTATGGTCTCCTCTGTCAGTTAGGACACTCGGGAGCAGTGGCATCCAGCCTGGGGCCTCACCCAGGTGTTGCCTCTTGTGCTGGGCTTCCTTCCTGAAGACCTGCTTGAGCACCAGGCTCAGGTGACTAAGCAGGATGAAGGGCGGGGCCAGAGCCGGTCGTCCATGGTATTCAACAATGAGGTGATATCGTTGAAACTTCCAGAAAATGTCTGCATTGCCTTGCACCACCTGGAATGTGTAGCTACAGGACACACAGCCAAGCCCTTGCCTTATAGCCTGCTCTCCCTGCCATGAAAGCACCCTACCTCAACCCAACATCCACCTCCCACCCCTCATCCAACCCCCTGTATCCCATTTTCCATCCTTCATCCTTTCACCCTTTCACCTCCCACTCCTTATATGTCACACACACACACACACACACACACACACACACACACACACACACCCATTGCATCCAGTGGGTAGCTAGTCTGTTCTGGGAGCCCTTTCAGAGAAGGGAACCACAACAGCAGAGGGGACTGTCAAGATCATACTGACCTGTGGGCATGTCTGTGGGGGATTAGATTGATGCGGGAGGGCCCAGCCCACTGTGGGCTGTACCATTCCCTGTGTAAGAGGTCTTGAGCTGTGTAAGAAGTCTAGCTAAACAGGAGTCTGAGTGAAGTAGCCAACAGCACTCCTTTGTGGTTCCTGCCTTGACCTCCTGCCCTGACTCCCCTCAGTGACAGACTGTGTTCCAGGAGTGGAAGATGGGATAAGCTTTTTCATCTCCTAAGATGCTTTCAGTCCGTTCTGTCAAAGCCACCGAAAGGAAGCTAGGATGGGGGGGTCCAGCACCCCTCAGACACATCCTCAGGTATGCTGCAGTGGAGCTTACTCAGTGGGGTGTTTACACAGCTCTGAGTCCCCAACCCTGTCGACTCACCTTCCTTCCTAACAGGATAGACAGCAGGGGTCAGCTCATAGTATGTCCATACCTGGAGTGTTGGCTCTCTGCTGCTGGTCCAGCCCAGTGGACACAGCAGCAAAATACCAGCACATGGGTCCTGTCTCTATCAGCACCCTGAAACCAGCCCTACTAAGAGGGAGCATGGATTAGTGAGGGCAGGTGGCCGGAAATGGAGGCAGAAGGGTACCTGAACATGGCGATCAGAAGGTTCATAAGCAGCACATTAGTGACGAGCAGGAAGGTAACCAGCAGGAGAATGACCAGCCAGTTGGCATAGAGATTAGGGCAGGAAGCCGAGCTCTCTAGCAGCAGTGGGTGAAGAGAACAGTTCACACGAGCCTCTGCAAGGCAAAAAGACACCTTCAGACTGGGAGTACGGTTCCAAGCTGAGGCTGACAGCTTGGGTGTGGGTGCTGGGTATGTGGCCAGGAGCCTGGTTCACATGGGTTAGCTAGTTTAAGCACCAAAAGTCCCATTGTGAGAAGCCAGCACTAAACCAACAGGTGAACGTCCAGTATCTGTCTCCTCTACTGTGATTCCATGGAGGAAAGCCCAGTCCATGTGAGGAAGTGAGAACAGGAGTCATAGAGCCCTTTCCTGTCTGTCATCACATGAAACAACTCCTCCATCTACCCCAGAAGAGCCTCCTGCCCATGCCTTTCCTACCCAGGGCTCCCAGATGGGATGCAAACCTGGTGCTTTCTAGGTATCTCTTCTCATAATGGGAGTACCCAAAGCCCTGGGCATCCCCAAGGACTCTGAGTCACAGCACTAGCCCCTTATAAGTGCCATCCCCTTTACTTATGCTTTTCCCTTGCAGGGCCCCACCCTGGCCAAGCCTGCAGGGCAGCATAGGCTGAGATTGCCATTCCTCCTCCTGGCTCCGTCCCCTGTCTTCTCCACGCTGTGTGCTGGTGCATAACTGTCTGTGTAAGTAGGTGTGGACGTATATGCATGTGTGCATGCAGGTACACCCCCTGTACACTTCATTGAGTTATTATTGCTTTGTTCTTCTAGCTCTCTTGTATTACGGGTGATGCTCTAGGGGAGGCTGCCTTGAGGTACAATTTTGGGATATTTGACTTTCAAGGTCTGGCATATGTACTGGCATTCTTCTGACCTGCCTTGTTTCTCAAATCCCTGCCTTGTTTACCCAGGGAGTTATTATGTCCAGTCAACCTCTGTGAATTGTGGAGTTTTCTATTGTATGCAGGGCTGCATTCAGTCATCTGAGAGTGCCAGATCCTGCCTTGCCCCCTCCAAGGCACCCCATCCCCCAGCCTAGGAATCTGCTCCAGGTTCTGTTTTTCCAGCTCTCTTCCCATCCCTAGGTGTCCCAGAGGGGTGGCCAAGCCCCTCAGAAGCAAGGAGGCTTTGAAAAGGCATAAATCCTGCCTGAAGCTTGAGAAGGCTTGCCCGGCCTGGCTGAACACAAGTTTGGCCCCGAAGCCCAGAGCCTGGTGGGAAAAGGAGGAAGCACGTGATGTGGAGGAGAGGTGAGGTCTTCCTAGGTCTCTATACCCGGCACCCTGGGCCAGAACCACCCAGGCCTCAGTTTCCCTCTGAGCACAGGCATGTTAGAGGATACCAGCCCACTCCCAGCATAGTAGTCACGGTGTGTAGGGATGGCCAGGCTGCTTCATGGCTCACTCTGCCTGTCAAGGCTATAATGGTTCTGCTGACCCCGCAGTGGCCTCCGTGCTTAGACTAAGGACAACCTTGCTACCCTTCTAAGCTGCCAGGTGACCTGGGCTTGTTCCCAAATACCTGTGTAGGAGGAACCAGAGTTGTAGTTACTATGGAACTGAGACCCTAGCTCTGCCCTGGCTGTGGGGTACTCACTCACCTTCCTCTTCCTGGCCCCAGGGACTGAGGCCATGAGGCCATATGGCTGGGGGGGGGG
>JADRCD010206778.1:385-15142 GCA_019843815.1 Montemys delectorum
TGCGTGTGTGCATATGTGTGTGTGTGTGTGTGTGTGTGTGTGTGTGTGTGCATATCTTGCATTTGTTGGAGTTAGTTCCTGTTGAGACCAAAAGAAGGTGAAAGAACTCTAGAGTTGAAATCACAGACAGCTGTGGTTAGCCAGACTTTAGGTACTGGCATTTGAACCTTGGTGCTTCAAAGAACATGAAAGGTCTTAACCATTGAGCCAAACTCCAGTCTCTATACTTTATAACTTTTTATACTTGGAGCTTTTTTGTGGCTGAGAAATTTTTACATGCACATGGCCATACAGATCTATACAAAATAGTGAACACATTTAACATTTATAGATAATAAACCATAAAGTTTATCATAAAGAAATTCTTTGCTACACATATAGTTTTATGATTTATTAATGGAAGAAGCAAATTTGCAAATTGACTATTATGGGTGTGCTTACTATTTGTACATGATGAAGTACATTTTTAATTAAATTTTACTGATATTTTGATTCTGCAAGTTATTTCAGAACTGAGCAATATTTGGATTCTGTAATCATCAGTGCTGAAAATCTCTCACTCTCTGTCTGTTTCTGTCTCTGTCTGTCTGTCTGTCTGTCTCTCTCTCTCTCTCTCTCTCTCTCTCTCTCTCTCTCTCTCTCTCTCTCACACACACACACACACACACACACACACACACACAAAACCCCAAAATTGTAGAAGTGTGTATAGAGGCATTTCAGAAAAATTTCAAAATTATGCACTAATCCAAAAGTTAAAATTATTTTAGGATTATTTGATGAAAGTTAAGCAATCAATTTTAAAGTGAATTACTCTAAAACAATATAGTCTATCGAAAATGTAGTAAAATATTAAAATTCTTTATTCTCTACATTTCTATAGGAACAGCAAACTTTGCACATGCAGTGGTAACAGAGGAAGGTAGTTCATAGCATTCAGTAGGCTTAAATCTGACCAGAGGTGTTCCAGACAGTGGTAATTTATTTTCAAAGAACTTTTGATTGCTATATATTCCAAAATGATTTTCTGTTGCCAAATTTTTCACAATCCCAACATTCATTCAAACAATTCTGTATGAGGTAACAAGCTATGGTTTAAGAACCTGGGCTTCTTAGGTATGACATGTTACATGTCCTGCTTAAAAAGTAAAAATGTTGGTCTAACCTGGGTGTATTGGTTTTCTGAGTTCTTGACTTGCTTCTACTATGAGTGTTGAAACTAAAGTTACAGCACAAAGTGGCCAATAGAACCTCTATGTTCAGCAGTAGAGACCATAGAAAACAAGACCACACTTCCTCTTTGCTTTGTGGATGCACACAGGCAGCTTTATAGAATCCTTAGGCATCATTCTGAGCCATATTCAAAAGGAAGTTTTTACAAGTATGAATATATTTCAATACAATATTAATGCCTAAAGACATACGTAGGTAGTATGAGTTTTCAAAGTGTATTTGGCTAGGCAACACTTTTTTCTTCATTTCAAGCATGTATGTGTGTGTGTGTGTGTGTGTGTGTGTGTGTGTGTGTGTGTGTGTGCAAGTTGATGCTAGAAGTTGATATCAGGAATAATTTGCAGATATGGTTTCTTAATTAAACAAGAGCTTCATGTCTGAATGGATAGTCTTGCTCATTAACTCCTCCTCATTTACTTTCTCAATACCAGGATCTTAGAATTATAGGTGGGGTATTACACCCAGCACTTACATTGGGTATTAAGGAACTAACTTTTCCTCTTGTCTGTTTGTCAAGTGTTTCAAATTCTTTGCCTAACCATTGTCTCTGTGTGAAACACCATTCTTTTTGATGGAAGATTTTATTTTTAAGTGCACAATTCAGGCCTTTCATGTGTGCTTTCATGGTATTTTCCCATTGGTTTTGCAGTTGTGTACATTAACTAGTCTTTCAATATCACTAACAGTTATACATCCAATGAAGTTTTTTCTTTAAGTTTGAAGGTTGCTAAAAAGACTGATATACCAAGAACAAGAGAACTTGTCAATAGACTAGATATATAAATATCATAGTAGCTTATTGTGAAGTTATGTTATGATGATTATAAAAATTATGTTTATCTATTTTGTATAGTAATAAATTCAGTGATATTACAACAGTGAGAGGAGAAGAAAATTAAAATAAATAATATAAAGAATTGGTTGACGTTCACAGAAGTTTTTATTTATATATGTGCATACATATACAAACATATATACATACATCATATACACATACACACACTACACACAGAACACACACACATGCACATGTACACAATAATAATAAAGACGAAGATGCTCTCAGTTTGACAGTGGGTGGCATGGGAAAACTTGAAGGGAGGAAAGGGAATGGGGAAAATTATGTAGTTAAAAACTCTTGCCCAGGAGTCAGAAAGGTAAGGAGTCAGTGGTTATCTACTCCTTAATCACCATTTAGGCAACATTTTGCAGCTCTCTTCTGAGTCTCTGGTTATGCCATGCTAAGATATAGATAATATTTTCTCTTAAACGAAGTAAGTAAGTTAATCTATTTGCAGTGTTGCAGATGCCACCTAGTTCATAAGAGAAATCATCACAGTTAAATCCACTCAGTGTGGATATACACTATGGCTGTAGATCTTACCATCATATTCCATAATCTAGTCTTGCATGGCATCAAACTTTCTTTCCCATTTCTTAGTTGATAGTTAGTTGTCCTGCATATTTTGAGTACATACTATTCTTTGTGGTGAAGCATTTAAAAAGGTAGTAATGCTGCATTTTAAGATAAAAATTTCCAATGCCAATGACAAGTGTGGTATTTTGAGAACAGAACACATGAAAGAAAGTTTAATGTCATTCTGTTGTAACATTTGCTATATTATTCATTTTATGGTGCATAGTGCTACAGCAGGAAATACTAACCAAACCACCAGCCCATACAAAGGATGTCATCCTCATTTCCCAGTATTCAGGGTTATAAACACATATGCTGTATTTTTACAGTCAATAATGTTATGCATTCATCAAATGGTTCCCAAATTTGTATATTCTGACTCAACATTATGATAATCCTCTCAACATACATACATACTAATATACACCAATATCTTTTACTATAGTACAGTTGGTTGAATGAAGAAACTACAATTTTCTTTAAACCAGTCATGCTCACAAAACTTCAAACAAGTTCATATAAGCAGCATAGTACTGAGATATAAAGATGAATATATAAATGCAAACAACAGAGTCTACGAGTGTAACTGCACAGATTACCTTAGTATAGATCAGCTATAGAGGTCCTCACTACAGTACAGATGATAATAAATGGAAATGCAAATTTAAGAAGAAAAATAGAAAAAAGCATTAGGTGGGGAGGCAGGCGGAGAGAAAGGGGCTGTGGCTTAAATAGGAAGCATCAGCAGGTCACGTAACCTACTCATCTGTCTGTGTGCTTCATGATTCTCATTCAGCTGGGCAAGATTCTCAAACAAAGTCCAGTGTCCTAAAAATATTTGGAACTATTACAAAGCATAAATTATAAATGTGTCAGGAAAATGGAAAAAGGTGTCCTGGGTCTACTTAAAGCACAAAATGATCTCAACCATTATTCAACAATGATATGAACATCTTTTATTTCATTTCTCCTTAACAGTTCCTTCTGTTTGCTATCATTTCCTGCTCAGCACCATGTCAATAATTACTAAATTACCAGGACGCCTGTACAATTTCAGCTCAAGTGTTATTACTGACAAGTCAAACAATGGGGCTGATAGAAAAGATGGGACTCTATCCCCTTATTTAAATGGACCATGTTCAGGAGGAAAAATTGAAGCCCCCTTTTTCTTCAAAAGAAGGAGGGAGGGGATGGTTTACATTTGTGTGGCTCAAGGACATGAAGTCAGAGGAAATGCCTTTTTAATGTAAACCTCTTTTCATTTCCAGGGACAAAAATGAAGGGTATTGAAAAGACTCATGCTTGGTGGAAGAAGTAATTACATTTTTTCTTTCAAATCTCAGAGGAATAATGCTTTTATAGTTCCTGAGATGACCCAATTTGTGCTCTGATATGCTCCCTTAAATGTAAGTGTGCAGATGTCCTCACCCTGCATTGTTTTTCCATCGTAAAGATGCCCGTTTGCACCTAGGATTAATTTGAATACTGTTCTCTCCGTGTGCAGAAACAACCACTCCAGAGCCATCGTACTGCATAGAGACCTAAAAACTAAAAGAAACTTAGCCAGGTGTTCAAAAAATGTAATTCATGGAAAATGTAGCTGCAGCTATCACCCATCTCCTCCAACTGTACAATTTGTGGGTCCCCTTTTCTTGGAAAGTATATGCATATGTTAGCACTAGAAACAAAAAGGCCAGCACCTTCTGCGGCCAGTGAGTAGGTAGTCATGTAGACTTGGAAAGAGCCTTCTTAGTCATAGATCATCTTTTTCCATTCTGAATACATATGCATACATATTCAATATGTACACACACACACACACATATATATATATATATATATATATACATGCATACACATACACACATATACATTTATGTGCATAAATACATTCACTCATATATGCAGACAGTTGAATGCAGAACTTTCAAACACTCAAGTCTACAGATATATTTAAGTCTTATGCATGAAGTGCCCTTGTATTTTCACATAGCCTACATAATCTTCCCTACTGGAAATACCTTCTGGATGACCTATAGGATAAAATACAATACAAATGATGTGCTGAAAATTGTTATAATGTTATATTGTTTATGAAAAATGACAATAAAACATACATACCATTCAATACAATGCAATGAAAAATATTTTTCCTTCAGAAAACGTGGAACTGGCTTGTGTCTGACTTTAGTCACCTTATGTCTATAGCTGAATAAAAGAAAATATTTCTCTTTTTTTCTATAATTGAAAATAGAGCTTTTTCATGCAGTATAATCTGATTATGGTTTCCCTTCCCCTACTTCTTCCAGTTCTTCTCCATCTTCTCTCCCATCGATACCTACACCCTTTCTGTCAGGCCTCTAACAAATAGAAATAAAATAATGTAAGTAAAAATAAACACATTAAAATATGACAAGAATACAAACATGTAAAAGAGCCAAAGACAAAGCAAAGTAAAGATAGATAGATGCACAGACACACAACAAATGTCTTTACTCTTCGGGATTTCATAAAATCCTAAAACAGAGTGCTATAATCTATGAGCTAAGAACATGCAAGGTAGAAAATAATGCTTGACTTAACTTCATGAGACAAAGAACCTTAAAAGATGTGGTGGATGCTGCTTCACGGTGGCTATCTACTGCTTGGCATAAGAGCCGACCTTGAAGGGTGATTTGTTTCCTTAGTGAGACTTCCTTGGAGAAAGGTAAATTTTCATTTGCAAGTGCCTATCAATTGGAAATTGCTTCTTATGGTTGAGATTTGCATGAGGGATGGGGACTAGTGTCCCCTTCTCCTTTCAGTTATAGAACTCCCATCTGCCACAGACCCATGGATGCTCTGTACATGCTACCACAGTCTCTGTGAGTTCATATGTATGCCAGCCCTGTTGTGTTTAGAAGATTTTGATTCCTTGGTATCCTCCAACCCTGAAGGCTCTTACATTCTTTCTGCTTCCTCTTCTACTGAATCACATGAGCCCTGAGGGAAGGGATTTGATAGAGATATCACTTTTGGGGATGATTGTTTGATTTTCTTGCTGTGGATCTCTGTATTTGTTTCCATCTACTGGAAGAGGAAGCATCTCTAACACTTCAATGAGGCACTGAATGACAGCAGAATATCATTAGGAGTCATTTTGTTGCAATGTTCTTTGGCAGAACAGTAGCATTTGTCTTTTCCCTAGTTCCCTGTCCTTTCTAGTCATAGGTTTTTGGCTATCCTAGCAGTGTTGCTTATTAGTTCCATCTCATGCAATGTGCTTTAAATCAAATCAGATAGTGTTTGGTGAATCCCCCAAGCTTAGTGTCGCTATCTCACCAGAGTGTCTTACAGGCTGGCTACTCTGGTAGACTGAAGGTTTTGTAGATGGGTTGGTGTTTACTTTTCTCTTTTGTCAGCATACAGTAGAGCAGAGTATTTTCTTTCTTTTTTTTATTAGATATTTTCTTTATTTACATGTAAATTTCTCCTTTCCCAGTTTCCCCTCCAAAAAAGAAACAAACAAACAAACAAACAAACAAACAAAAACAACAAGAGCAAACCCCTGTTGCCTCCCCCCTCCCCATGTCTGCCACCCCACCATCTCCCACTTATTGGCCCTGGCATTCCCCTAAACTGGGGAGGAATACTTGTCTATAGTGTTGAAGGCTCAACGTAGGGCCTTGACTTCTCCATGTTCATTGAGTTATATAAGTATTGTCTTCAGCAAGAGAGCATTGCCTTCAGTTTGTGGAGATCAATAAATGGTGTTGGCAACAGCCTGACTTGTTTGTGGGTAATTAAAAGCCAAAGTAAATAACGGAGATTTTTGGTGTTGAGATAGAGAATGGGATGGTAAGATGGTTAGTTTTAATTGCTAACTTGGCATAAGAACATCACCTTGAAAGAGAGCCACAATGAGAAATTACCTAGATTATACTGGCTTATATGCTTGGATATTAAGGCTGGGCAGTGGTGACTCATGCCTTTAATCCCAACACTTGGGAGGTAGAGGCAGGCAGATTTCTGAGTTTGAGGCCAGCCTGGTCTATAAGAGTGAATTCCAGAACAGCCAGGGCTACAGAGAGAAACCCTGCCTTGAAAACTGCCCCCCCCCCAAATAAAGCTTGGATATTAGGGATTGTCTTGATTGTCAATTGATGTGTGAATACATAATCCATTGTGGGTGGCACCATTCCGTACACAGAGGTTCCTGTACTATATTAAAATAAAGAAAACTGCAACAGGTGCCAGTGAATAACTTGTTTTCTCTAATCTTGACTGTGTATATGGTATGACAAGCTGTTTAAAGGTCCTGCTTCTATGATTTCTGTCCAGTGACAAGCTAAAACCTGGAATTGTTAGCAAAACAAACGCTCTCTTTTTACAGATGCTTTTGTCAAGATATTTTATCACTACAGAAATTAAACTAAAACAGATGGTCATTAATGTTTTAAAGTGTGGTCACAAAAGCTCTCATATTTCTTTTGAGCAGAATCTAGGAAAAAATAAGTAAGAAAAAGTGCTATAAAGATATGAGATAGAAGAATGTAAAATATGCCAGACAGAAGTGGATCTAATATGATTAGGAATCTAGTTCAGAAATGTTAGTAGAAACAAAGGTTTGAAACTAGAAGATGAACTCAGTGAAGAAGTGTGAACCAGCTAACTTGAGATCCTGGAGAAAATGTATGTATAAATCTGGGCCTTTTCTTTGGGTGATGGGAAGTCGATTTTGAAAGTACCAATAAGGTAAGTGATAGGACTTAACTAGTGATCTTTATAAAGGACCATAATGATCTCAGTTCAGAGTAAGACTAAAAGAAGGCTGGTGAGTTTAGAAAGTTTTTGTCAGAATCCAAGCAAGAAATTATTTGAGACTTGCTCTTTGATAGTAGCAGTGGAGCTACTAGAAGTAATATAATTCTGAAAAAACATTAATGGATGTTAGTAATATTTAAGAAATATAATTAAAATAATCTCAACATTAGTGCTAAGAGAATCATTTATCTTTAAAAGAGATAAAGCCAGATATAGTGATTCCTATCTGTAATCCCAGAACTGAGGCAGGAGGATTTTGAGTTTACTTAGACTGAGATATATAATGAGACAATATGTCAACAAATGAATGAATAAATAAATGACTAAATAAATGTATTGAGAGAGAGAGAGAGAGAGAGAGAGAGAGAGAGAGAGAGAGAGAGAGATTGAGACTCACCAACAAAGCTAATGGCACAAAGATCATTAATCCCTTTAGTAACTCGTGTTTGTTTGTTTGTTTTTTCTTTAATGTAGTTTTCCAGAGATCTGGGAATGGAAGCCTGTATTTAGGATGCCATCATCAGAAATGGGACCTCTAAGGACTTATTCTATAATGCAGAGAATGGCAATATAGGCAACATAGACCTTATATATGAAATTTTATCAGAAGATAGCTAGATGTGAAATATATATCATTTCTTTGGTGCTCCACTGGGAGACATAAATAGTCACAACTGAGTTCATATGTCCATTGTATTCTAAACTTATTATTACATTTCAATTTCAAAACCCCACTTTAGAAATGGAGGAGAGATGGGATAGTGTCTAGAGGGTGACATGAGAGCAAGAAAAACTAATTTTTATGATAAAAGATATTCCAAAATAAGGCAAGAGGGTTTTCATGAGGAATAAATAATGAATACTACTTCACAGTAAAAGCTCAGTGCTATCACATTTTATTTAATCTGGCTTTAGAAGAGGATCTAGAATCTAGGTGAACATGGAAGAAGAAACATAGTATATAGAAGTTCAGATGCAAGCACATGGGTATTATGGTCAAAGACACTATCATCTGATTATTTAAATTGGTTTTATACCTGAGAGAAACAAGATCACCAGGAGAATGAACTTGGTGTTGCAGCTTATAGAGCCAAATGATTGGAGAATAGTCTTGATGAGAGCAGAAATGACAGGCAGTACCAGGTTCCCAGTCCTGATCACAAATACTAAGTGTAGATCATCCTCACATTTTGAGATTATTCCCTGTGTAGAATAGCTCAGGTACAGGCCTTGATGTGATCATAGAGTTTTATCAGATTTATTTTGGGTTTTCCATGATAACTATGACAGGAGAAAAAGGACCAAAGGCTAAAAATTTCATATGAAAGGGTCTAGGTTCTTTAACATTCAAATGTGGTTGAAAATCTTCCCAGGGAGCTCATTGATATACAGTTTCCTGTGTCCATCTTCAAAACTTCTGCATTCTAAGAAATATATTTCATGGACTATAATTTCTAATAATCTCATAGATAATCCTAAAACAGGTTCTCACCCTTCCTAATACTGGATCCCTTTAATACAGTGACTCATGTTGTGATGATCTCTAACCATAAAACTATTTTTGTTGCTACTCCATAACTGTAGTTTTACTGTTGCTATGAATCTTAATGTAAACATTGGTGTTTTCTGATAGTCTTAGGCCAACCACATGAAAGGATCATTTAACTCTCAAATATCTTACAACCCATAGGATAAGAACATCTGTCCTAAAACTATTAATAAGAAAAAGCAAATTTGGGAAATTATCACTGCCATATCATACCATCAAGCCTGGTTATGTAAGACAATGAGAAATGAGATGTGATAGACAGTGCAAGGGAGAAAGAATGATGTGATCTAAGATCCATGTGCTACGAGAAGAATGAGAAGTAAGGTTTAGAGGTCATCTAGGTAAACATATGGATGTAGTATAAATTGTTAGCATGAAAGGTTCTGCTATATTCCCACACCAGTGAGAGACTAAGATAAATAGTATAAAATAAGTTCTCTGAATGTGAAATTCTAAAGGAAGAATGACTCTCAGGTTTATTTATTTATTTATTTATTTATTTATTTACTTTCATTTTTTGAGACAGGGTTTCTCTCTATAGCCCCAGCTGCCCTGGAACTCATTCTGTAGACCACGCTCACCTCAAACTCAGAAATCTACCTGCCAATAAAGGCATGCACCACCACTGCCTGGCGAGTCTCAAGTTTATTAATATTCCCTAATACTATCAAATATGGAGACACCGGAACTACCTATAATTTGATTGTAGTAGAGATGTAGAAATTGATAGTGTTCAATCAGACATAAAGAGTACACTCATACTACCACTAGACTAATGACTAGATGCAAGAGAACTGCAGAAGCAAATATAGAGGCACATAAAAGGACAACGAGAGAGGATTCTTATAAGGTGAGCTTCTTGGAGGTGGAGTAGAAGTGTGTGTGTGTGTGTGTGTGTGTGTGTGTGTGCGTGTGCGTGTGCATGTGTGTGTGTGCGTGTGCGTGTGTGTGTGTGTGTGTGTGTGTGTGTGTATCAAAAGAATTTTGTTGGAGATGAATTCTGGGGGCTCAGAGAAAGGATCCGGAGTGTGAAAATAGATGGATGCTTTCATTGAGTTGGATAATGTAATAAGCTTGGATTTCTTAATGATACAAACAGGAACAGAAGGCCTAGAAGACTCTTCTTCATCAGTGTCCATGGCATATTCTTCATAGTGAGAAAGGTCATGTAGGGTATTGATTCTCTATAATACTTGGTGTGCTTCCATTCCTTCCTTCTCACTCAATAAACCACAGGTTTTTCCCATATCTCTGTCTTGTCTCCCATTTACTGTGGAACACACTGTTCTTAGTGTCAAATATTGTTCTGCAGGCAGGAAGTATAGGTGTACATCAGATGGCTATATTTTCTCTTCTTATAGAATTTATATACACTGTTGCAATACACGATCAGTAATCCATATGTAAATTCAATCCAAATAGTCACAATGTCCATGGCCAAAATCATATTGAGTAAATTGCAATAGAATGGGTAATGGCTTGGGAAGAGAATTCCTCTCTTGGAAACTGGCATTTAATGGGAAAATGGGATGCAGGAAGAAAGAACTGGATGAATGGTATTAAGGAGGTTACTATTGAAGAAATAATACAGAATGCATGCTGTCATCAAATGGTTCTGTGTGTAGACCAGAAAGGAGGTCAGAATGCTAGGGTAATGCACATGGTGGAGTAAGCAATATGGAGGTAGAAATGGACATGGCCAGCCAGGTAGATTGCTCTTCGAAGACAGAAAATGAATGAAATGAACTTACTCTTTTTTAAACAGACTTCCTAGATACTATTTGAAACTATATCCTTAGGATGAAACAAAATAGAGTTGAATTTTGTGAATACTACAATTTAAGCAGATGTGTTCTAGTTTTTCTAGTGATGTGAGTGAATGTTCACACAGAGAGGCCAATCTCAGTAAAATCAGTTCAGGAGCATATGGTGCCCATGGCTATGAGTCACATTGTCATGCTACATCCAGTTCATGAGGCCATGACTCATCAAAGTCTCAATTTCTTCTGTCTAAAAAAAAATCCTTCTGTAATTAGATTTTTTTAATCTGTCTAGTCTGAGTCTGATAAGAACCTCTTTCAATGTGGCAAATATTAAGAGCAGTGTTTGCTTTCACAGAAACCAAGAGTCTTTACTAGTTAAGACTTTTTTTGTTGACTTTCACATCCATTACATGGAGTTTCACCTACGTATAATATTCCTAAGAGCCAAACTCATTTTTTTAAGTCAAGAGCGTAACCTGTTTGCTGCCTCTAGGTCAAATAATTTAACTTAACAAGTAATAGGCAGTATACCTTTGACTGTTGGAGATACAAACTTTTAAATTAGTTTCCAGAGCCCTGCTCAGAGTAGTGAGTGCTGAAGGAGGAGCTTGAATAAGTCCTAACTTTCCCCTCACACCACAATTTCCATTTTCTAAAATATTTGGTTTCAGGCTTAAATGTCAAGGAAGATAAAGAATATAGCTAAGAGTAATGATTTCAGTGTTTTTTAAGAAAGGAACACAATGTCTGCCTGCTAATTAGAATGAATCAGAGAATGTAGATAGCCATTTTCCTCTTTCACACAATAATTTAAGCTTAATCAATATAATTTTATTATGTATTTATCATTTGTGTTTCCTGGCATTATCTCATGTGGAGTATTGAAAAATAGAGGTTAGTGAGGCTCAGGGGTTAAGACTGAGTAACACTCTTGTAGAGGACCTGAGTTTTGATCCTACTATCCATCTCAGGCAATTAATTACCATTTCTATCTCCACTGGTTTCCAATGCCTCTGAACTTAACAGTCACCTGTGTTCACATTCATATATCCACACACAGATGCACACACATATATCATATATATTGTTAAAAACAATAATAAAAATATACTAACAATTATGTTTAAAAATATAAGAAATAAAACCCTTAAGGAAGTTGTGTAAATACTGCTATCAATGTGAAAATGCATTACAAAGAACTTCATAAGAAAAATGTAATTATTATTAAAGTAACAGAGTTTATATCAGGAAAAGAAACTTTAAGATAATAGTTTGGTATTTGTCTCTAAAAGTAAATAACTTATTCAGGAGAGTTCAGTTATGGCTTCTGATAAGACCATGAAATGTTTTCTTCTTGAGAAGAAACCTATATAACAGGTATCTACATTTAAGCCTGCCAGTAAAAGACACTCTGCAAAGACATATATTGTGCTCTCATTTGCTTTCAACCACTAGTGTTTTTGTCTCATGCAAAATTTGTAAGGTTAGCAGCCATCAAGATGTCGGAAGACAAGGCTGTTTTCCAAAGAGAAAACACAAAGTCCTTTGCTTACCTGCACCTATCAAATTAATGGGACCAGAAGCAAAGAACTCTGACATCATCTCCCACATGATGCCTTTGTGAGCAACCCCTTTGAGACTCCAAAGGCTAGTGATGGCTTTGGCATCTCAGACTTCTCTTTAAGCTATTTTTATTTTTCATTTCCACCCATCAGGAAAGCTTTTCCATGATCTCTGAAGTTTTACTATCTTTTCTAGACATTTAACATACTTTTAAAATTATGTAAAGCTTAGCTTCTATAGTAAATGCCTATCCATTTACATTCACAGTGATCCTACTTCCCTTGAATGAGCCCTGATAGTTACAATTCATTAAAGTTGTCTATATGTACAGAATCCTAAAGATTGAACAGGTTCTTTGGAATGAGTAGAGATAATGGTATTAGAGACCTTACTAGTATTAACGAATGTGACACTGGTAGTCTGTGGCTTGAAGTGGCAAATTATGAGATTATTATATATAATCATGTGGAATTAAGGATTCAGAAGAGTAATTACTTTGGGCAAATGTCTGATACAGTGTTTGGGGGGAAAAGGAATAATGGCTATATAGTACCTTGAATATTTTGGAGGGAAAATAAAAGTTTATTTAAGACAATAAGTTCAAAGTTTTAAATTCCTGACTGAAAGTTTGGCCATGGTAGTATATGCTTGTAATTGTCAAGGGTGGGTGCTTGAGATTGGAGGACAAAGAGTTCAAGTTCAACTCATGCCAAGTTTGAGGTAAACCTAGGTTATATGACCAGAAAATGCTAGAGAGGGAGCCCAAAAGCTTAACTGATCACTCCATAATAAATTCTTATCTCTTGTACAATGAAAGTTCTGAAAGTGGAACTCAGAGCTAAGTTATGAAGATAGGTAAATATTAACCTAAATTAAATTCGCCATATTTGGGGAGACGTAAAAGTTTAACTTCTTGGCACATTTCAATGCTCTGAAGCCTTGCAACTTCAAATACCCAAGCTTTCTTATTAAGTAGAAATATCCATTATTTGTCTGCTCAAGAAGTTAAGTCTATCCTTCTATTGTCTAGAGTCTTCTGATCCTGGTTAACTTCCCCTACTGCCTTTATTTGCTTTTTGACCTAAACCCACAGTTCAATATCTAAGATTATGAGGGAGGATACCGCATGCACAGCAAGAAGATTATAAATTGTTGCCTGCTGATATGGAAAACACCATAATCATAGATTAGGACAGTGGTGGTAGGAATGATGGATCAGATTTGTTGAGGGACAGGAGAGATGGCCAGATGGCCATAAAAATGAATGGAAAGCTGAAACTGACAGGGTAAGAAGGAGGGTGGCATCTCTAGGACAAAGCAGAGACCTAGGATAATGGAGGCACCCAAGAATCAATGGGGATGATCCTAGCTGTGATTCGATACATTGGGGATATGGAACCTGCTGAGCCTAGCATGGCCCTGGTATGGACAGAGTGACATTTTTCCTGCTCTGAACCAGGGACTTGGTGTGAGCCTCCATGAGAACTAATGGCTGCTGTGGGTGTAAGATTTGTTTGTATAGTAATGTTAAGGACTTCATGATAATCTGAGACAGCTTGAGTCCAGGAGGTGAAGGTGTGGTTAATGTCTCAGCAAAATGGTAAAAGCTGGAACCATCAAGACAGCCCTTAAGCCATGGAAAAGAGATCTAAACACATGAGCTCAAAATATATATAATTTCTCAACAATGCAAAATATAAGGATACAATATGAATTATGAGGGCCTTCACAAATCTAAAGGAACAAAGGCAGCTACAGTATGAGCCAGATTGTCAGAAAGATACAAAGGTAGGCAGATTACTGAGTTCAAGGTCAGCCTAGGGCAGAAGAAGTTTAGGCCCAGGTAAGGTAGAAATAGTAATTTCAGGGAAGGATCCTACCTAAGTAGTTTATCATTAGTGCTTAATAACAAAGACCGACAGATCTCTGAATTCTTTCACAATGTTAAGAAAAAAAAATGTATGCTTGCTGTATCTTAAGAATCAAAGTTACAGGCTACTTATTCATAAGATAATAAAAAGGAAACCTAGAATAACCAAATTGTATGTAAATTAAAAAAAATTGAGCTTTTGGTCTGCATGGGATGAGCTAGCAATAAGGGATAGCTGTTCTTTAGAATTTTTCTCTAGCAAGAAGAGAGCTATCTGGAGATCTCTGGAGAGTAACATAGCTCTTCAAGAATTCTTTCTTAACAGAATTTCTGACATGGTCTGAAGATCTAATAATTTTTTTAGAGCAGCTTTTCTGACTTTGAAAAGCCATCAGCTATACAGATAGCTTTTAGAATTTTTACTAGCAGAGAGAGCTGTCTCAACCAGAGAGTTTCTAGAATAGTCATAAAAAGTTGTCTAGAGCAGAGCAGAACATAGTACCCACACTCACTCACACACACACACACACACACACACACACACACACACACACACACA
>JADRCD010206779.1:0-17996 GCA_019843815.1 Montemys delectorum
GTGTGTGTGTGTGTGTGTGTGTGTGTGTGTATCTCTGTGTGAGTGTGTATCCATGCATGGTACACATGAGGGTACTCTTCATAGAGGATAAGTCAAATTGTCAGGCATTGCATCAAATGCCTTTACCGACTAATCCATCTCTCCAGCCTCCTTCTGCTCATTCTGTCCCATGGGCTTCTTTCAGACATCTCAATACACTGGTTCATTCTTGTTGCAAGTTGTTCAGTCACATCTTCACATACATTTCTTTAAACTTAGTTTCTCACACTTAGCTGCCTTGGGAATCACATGTTGTACCAACAAACACTAAAATCTCAAAATGTATAAGATCCCTGTATGAAGCCTGTCAGCTGCCAAGTATTTCCTTATGATACCAATTCAAACAGCAATGAGTTATTGATTGCCTAGATCTTCGTTATTTGGTTAATTTGTTACATAAAGTCAGTCATTTATTGAATGAAAGCCCACTGGGGACAGGCTCAGTTTATCCACTTTAGTGCTAAGTAGAGGATTTGCTCTGTAAATGCTTAGTAAATACTCTACCAGTTAATGCATTGATATAATATATGGCAATGATTTCCTTTTTTGTGCCAGCTATGAGATCATTTTGTATGGTAATACATGGCAGACATGGCAGGACATTATGTGAGGGCACAGACTTCTGTTTCTGTGCAATTGTTGATTTCTGCTTTCAGGTTAGCTCACTTAGGCCACCCCGACATCGACACACATTATCTGTTAGTCTTTGTGCTGAGCACTGTGCAGAGTGAAGGGCTCGTGATCCTTGGCTTTGAGTTCACAGTCTAGCTGGGGATCAGCCACATCCTCAAATAGCAATTATACAAGGTAGAAAGTGGTCAGGGTTATAGTAGGTGCAGAGGAAACACTATAGAGGTTTTGAAGTGAGAGAAATTACTTCCAACTGAGAGCAGACAGCTATGTCTGGAGGTGTCCAATTGAGGCTTTAAATGATGGTTACAATTTTATTCTTTGGAGACTGTAGGGAAAAGGCATTGAAAATGTCCATGAGCAAATCCTTGCACCATTCCGGTTTTTACAACTATCACCGAGTCTTGAAATGCACTTTGAAATTTTGTTTTTATTCTCTTTATTAATTCATATTTATATGTAATTAAGAATTTTTTGTGTATGGAGTCTAGGGATTTTGACAAATTAATTTAACAACTACTATGATTGTGTTTGTGATAATTTTCACTACTTTCCTGAAGTGTTTTCATTCTACCCCTGTTTGATCACCCATCCCTATCCCTGGTCCCCAGAAGCCTCTGGTCTATTTTCTGTCTCAATGATTTGGGCTTTTTCAGAATCTCAGCTAGATGAGCTTCTGTTGGTTTTACTTGACCTAGCAGAATGTACTGACTGTAGATCTACAATGTACTGATCCACAGTGCTGTGTCTATTTGAAAGGCATTTTTTGTTGAGCACTATTTCATCGTTTGATGAAGTGTCCACTGAAATCATTTTCCCCTCTCTTGTGATTTACTTTCATTGAATTTTGAGATTTTTTTTTTTACCAGATTCTTGATATCAAACCTTTATCATATTGGTGACTTGCTAATATTTTCTTTTTTGTTTTCCTGGTCAATTTTAGTCTGGTCCCATGTATAGCAGTGGATCATTCACTATTCTGTTTTCTATTCCTTATGTTTGAATAACTTCAAGTATTTTTTTAATGTGCAGTAAGGAGTAGAGAGGGGGTTCAGAAAATGAAAAATGCAGTTGTGTTAGCAAAGATCTTTAAGGTACTTGGGAAGAGAATAGAGATGTTCAAATATCTGTAACCTAACAGGTGATCTCTGAATGTCATATGAATATGCAGACAGTGTGCCATGCCACTGCTAGTGCTCGGCTGTTCATTGAAGTTTAGGTGCTTTTGTGTGTTTTGTTTTATTTATTTGTTTTGTAATTTTAAGTTAGGTTTCACTAGAAAGGAAGAGGAAGAACTCCAGCCAGCTAGATTTTGATAACTATGATAAGGTGATAACTCAGTGTTGCTCAAGTTGAGGGGATCCAGGAGATGGTAAGAGAACAGGCCAAGGAACCCAGTGTTTCCCTCTTCATAAATCCCATTTCCTCAGGCTGACTGTTGAGCAAAACAACTTCCTAATATGTTATCCTTGCAACATTATTCTTGGTGGCAGTTGCTGTAATTTATCTCTTGACTTCATTTGTGGTAGCATATGAATACCACACATGTGCATGGTTTTGTACATGGTACTGGTCAAAGAACCTCATGATAGACAAATGTTTCTTAAGCCATGTTTGATCTTGTGCTGATGGTTAGTATGTGCTACTTCATTCTTGACTTTCAGTTCTATGACAATATTCCACAATGCCCAAAAGATCTACTAACTGTTCCCCAGTCTGAAATCCCACTCTAGGGCCTGAACATTCATGGGTCCCAGAGTCTGGCTTCCTTCTGTTGTTATCTGTCAGTGTATATCTGTCTGCTTTCTAGGTTTAAGTCAAGAGAAGATAAGAGATGACTTACGTTGGCATTGCTTTTTCGAAGGCAGTATTGAACTTTCCCCACTGACAGTCAGAACTAAGAGTTCCATCTGTCCTCTCAATGACATGCTCTGTCATTTCTCTTTGCAGCACTTGCTTTTGCTTTATATTACTTTTTCTAACAGTGTTTACCTAGGTTTTCATTCCAGAAGGTGAGATCTTTGATAGGAATGCTGTGTCTTCCTCGTATCCTTGTCTCCCATTATAAACTGTCATCCGTGGTAGGTTCTCATTGGATTTCCCGATTGAAAGATGTGGCATAACCTGCTTTCCACCCTGCTTTGTGACCCAGACAGATGAGGTGTCTGCGTGTCTGATAGTCATAACTGAAAGTGACAGGATGATTTGATGTGTTCTAAGCAGAGACAGTCCTGTTTTCCTATCGGCTGTAATTTTTATTTCCTGTCTAAAAGAGGAAAAGAGTGATTTGATTTTGAGTAATAGGCAACCTGCCTCTAACAGTGTACCTTCGCTTCCTTCTATTGTACTGCTTGAGGTGCTTTTCTTTCTACCAGCGTGAGATGTTCTTCCCAGACTTTGATGGAAGTGCTGAGTCATGTCTGACTGTACGTAATGAGACAAAGATAACTCCATCGAGGGATCTGCCTCTGAGGCTGGGCTGACATTTCCAACTCCTCTGCTTTTTAAAAGTGGGTTTTGTGAGGGATACTTGAGAATGAAGATAACTTTGGAGCCTCCTCTGGAGGATGTAGTGACATTCTAATTCAGGCAGATGTGACTGGCTCTGCCACCATTGGCCGTGACATGTGCCGCCCAGTGCTGAGAGTGGCTAATCAAGAGCTGTATGGTTCTCAGTAAAGAAACTCACTTTGTTCCACTTTTGATTCACTTATGATTCTCCCCACTTCCTGCTGCAGTACACAATCAGTGTCTTTCCCCCCTCTGAGAAACTTGATTTTGCACTTTTAAAATTCAAGCTGAGGTGGACCCTTAATATCAGAGTTGATTATAAACCCCTCTTATTATAGAGAATGGGGATGGGGAGGTTATTTGATCCCACCTTTTTTTTTTTTATTAAACTGGTAAAATGTGAATGCCAGAGCATTAGAGTCTGAAGAGTTAGTTGCCTGAGACCAGGGTCTGAAGAGTTAGTTACCTGAGACCAGGGTCTGAAGAGTTAGTTACCTGAGACCAGGGTCTGAAGAGTTAATTACCTGAGACCAGGGTCTGAAGAGTTAGTTGCCTGAGACCAGGGTCTGAAGAGTAAGTTGCCTGAGACCAGGGTCTGAAGAGTTAGTTACCTGAGATCAGAGTATGAAGAGTTAGTCACCTGAGACCAGGGTCTGAAGAGTTAGATGCCTGAGACCAGGGTCTGAAGAGTTAGTTACCTGAGACCAGGGTCTGAAGAGTTAATTACCTGAGACCAGGGTCTGAAGAGTTAGTTGCCTGAGACCAGAGTCTGAAGAGTTAGTTGCCTGAGACCAGGGTCTGAAGAGTTAGTTGCCTTGGTGGGTAAGATGACTTGTTGTGCAAGCAAAGTGCTAGTTCAGTGCTAGTTCAATTCACTCACATAAAGCTGGGCATAGTGGCACAGGTCTGCAACTCAAACATGAGGTTGGAACAGGTAGATCTTAGGGGCTTTCTGGCCATCCAGTATTGTATAAACAATGAACTTCAGGTTCTATAAATTAATCTGTTTCAAAGAATAAGACCAAGGGCCTGGAGAGATTGCCCAGCAAATGAGAGCACTTGCCATTCTTGCAGAGGATCTATGCTGTGTTTTTACCAATTAAGTCATACAGCTCACAATGGTTTGTAAAGGTAGCTCTAGTACATCTGAGGACATCAGATATGTACGTAATGACAAACACTGAAAAAATGTTTTTATCTTAATTTAAAGAAGGTGGAGAACAATAAAGATACCTGACATCCACCTTTGACAACCACATGTATACTCACAAGCACGCACTATACACAAACACACAAAGTTAAATACTTAATTGCCATATGAAAAATGTTAAAGTTAGGTTTCACTGGAAAGGAAGAGGGAGGACTCCAGCTTGCTATATTTTGAAAACTATGATAAGGTGATAACCTCATCCAGTGTTGCTGAAGTTGATGGGGATTGGGGGATGGTAAGAAAATGATGAGGCTTGCAACCATAAGAATTAGGACAAAAAGCCACATTTTATGTCCCAATGATATTGTTCTCTATAGAGATTCCCACACAATATACCTCAGGAATACTGATTGGTTGCAATGTTTAAGTTGATTCCTCTAATGATTAATTACTGTAGTCAAATAAATTGTTAAACTAAAGATAGTGGCACCTGCCAGAAATGGTAGTACTTGATGTACTGAAACAGGATAGTGAGTTGAAGGTCAGCTCGGAGTTCATAATTAGATCCTGTCTAAAGCAGAAAAAGAAATGACAAAGAAAAATAATAATCAGTAGGTGGTTTACTATAGGATAGAAAGGAAGGGATGTGATCACTCTGTTTCTTAAGATAAAGAATCTTAAAGTATGGAGTATTTGAGGGAAGACATGAGCTCTGAGAATTGGAAACCAAGAGGCTGAGTGGGTGCTGGATACTGAGAAGGTATGAGTGTTTGTTCTGTTGTCAAGCTTCTGCTGCTCACTGGCTCTCTGAACTCCCAGGTTGATCCAGTAGGTTCTCTCCAAATCCCGAAGTGGAGCACGGGCCACCACACCAGAGACTGCCTTCAAATGGTAGACTTCACAGACCTCATTAGAAATGACAACCTTAGAGACTTTGTTGAAGACTGATGTAAGAAAGAAGAGAATCAATGCCAAGTGATTAGTTTGGGACAGTTTCCTTGGTTGTAGAAATAAAACTATGTCTCCAATCCTTCTAAAACAGCCAACTTCACTTTTAATGTTTCCATGAGGTGGGGGGAAATAGCTCTGGGAGACTTGGGAGTCCCCATAAATGAATATCCTGAGCTTGCCTGTGTTGCTTTGAGATATGTGCAAAGGCGTACGCACCCATTCACAGGCAGTCGCACAAAGTATGTGGATGAACACTTACACACATATTCAGGCTGCTGTAGCTGTACCTCAGAACTTCTAAAAGCCCTCGTCATATGACTTCAAGTCTTTCATTCTGGCCCAGAACAATTATTTTCCTCATTTTAATTTTTGCCGCTTGCTAAGGGTTGTTTTGCTTTTTTTAATGGCAGTGTATTGTTGAGTTAGCCAGTGGGAGGAGGTGGCGTGAAAGGCTAGGGAAAGAAGCTGGCAACAGAAGGGAGTCTGTTTAAGATGGGAATTTGGTGCTTTGTAGTGTTGTCTTCTGACATGTGAAGCAAATCGTAGAAGTACCTCTTTCTTTGTTTTTTTGTGTCTTAAGAACTATGGATTTCAGATAAGTCACAGTTTTTGATCTCTCTTCAGCAATGACATGTACGAGACAAACATTCTCAACCTTAAGAGTGTGTGTGTGTGTGTGTGTGTGAGTGTGTGTGTATATATGTATACATATATATATATATATATGTGTGTGTCTATATCTATATCTATATATGTATACGTATACATATATATGTATCTACATATATACATATATATACATATATATATATATATATATATATATATATAGAGAGAGAGAGAGAGAGAGAGAGAGAGAGAATAGTGAGTCAAGATGCTGAATATAAACATGGTTTAGAAAATTCACCCTCTGACCTGCAAGGAAGCCATACTGATAAGAGTGTAGGATGAATATTGATTAATAGAAGATTACACTAGGCTCCTCCCAGGGACCTAGGCTTGTGCTATTACCCTCTGGGTATGAGGCAGGTGTAAGCCAGGTGTGAGTCAGGTGTGAGCCAGGAGTGAGCCAGGTATGAGCCAGGTGCAAGACAGTTGAGGCAGCAGCAGCATATAATTAGGACTGCCAGCTACCCCAGACCCCTTCTTTTCTTTCTTTCTCTGCTCCCATGTGTTCTTGGCAGGCCTTTCTCTCTTTCTGCCCTTCCCTGCCCCTACTTTCTCTGCCTGCACCCTCTTTTCAGGTCCTCACTCTCTTCCCTTCCCCCACAATAACCTTCCCTTAAATCAGGTCTGTTCAATGGTGTGATTTCTCAGAGGGACACCTTGGCAGGGGCCCTCCAGATACAAAGAAGCCTCCTTTGTATCTGGGTTTACCTGGAGCAGGATATGGAGTAGATAACTGGAAATCCAGGAATGCTTCACCCTGTCCCTGTTGCTAACCTGGTGATTAACCTCACACATTCTCTCACCAGTATGGGCTCAGAAACCAACTGGTACAGTGTGTTTGGGGCCACGTGATTTCCGAGGGTGTTTTTTTCCAGCTTTGCTTTGCTGCAGGGTTACATCTTTTCTCAGATGCACATAGAGTGATAGGTAACTTGAGTATTTAGGAACCTAGATGGGAATTTCCCAGTAACATGCCCTCTCTTCCCTTCGAGCTGGCTCTGTTCTCTAGGAGACTGACCATTGAAAAACTCGCCACTGTGAGTGCCACTTTTGACGTCTTCCTCCACCATGTTATCACTTGCAGGCATTTTCCCAAGCCCTGTTTCTCATGAGCTCAGCTTTTAAGACTCCCTTCACCTGAGTTTCTCGTAGAATCTTTTGTTTTCTGCTTGTCACTACCAGGCTTCAAGGAAAATCTGCATGTTTGGCACATTCTTAAAATTGGATGAGACCACAGTGATGTGCACAGGTGATGCCTCTGTTCAAGGCAGTGGCAGGACTGGAGCCTGCATCGCTTGCTCTGGCAGGTGATTATAGCAATAGGCTTCTTTTGCTCCAGGCAATTCTCCCAGAAGTGATGGAGGTTGCTGGCAGGGCTCACAAGTTGTGCTTTCCTCTCTGATCTTTGTCTTTGTGAATAGAAAATGGCTGCATATTCTTCAGCGGGGTATCACATGTTCCTCCAAAATAAACCTGAAGGTGCATACTTGCGTTGATGGAATAACTCCCTCCCCAGCTGAGAAATGAAACAAATAGAGGTTGAAGATTCCGGGACATAGGTACCTGGAGGATGCTCAGTTTCCCTTCTGCTGTTGAAGTGGTACATGAAGTTTTTTTTACTATCAAATTTGAGGTGATAAAAGAAAGAGTCAGTGCTTGTCTCTAAGGAATTATGTTTTGACAACAAATTAGCTAACTCCTAACTCTGGGCTACCTCAGAAGCTTGGGATCTATTTGTAAACTAACAAGACTCTTCTAAGTATTTTTGAAGCTCCTTTGTAATTCTATACTCTTAAGCATGTTGTTGTTACTCAGTCATCGTAAATTAACCACCAGCAGCATTTGTGGAAGATTACTTAGTTTGAAACTGACTGTCCTGAGTTTGGAATAGAAAGAGAAGTAGGCACCAATGTTCATCACAAGGCCCATATGACTTGCTGTCTGCTAACCATGCTGCCAACGGTTGTCATATTTTTGTCTTCAAAAGGAAATGCTTTTACACATGGGAGCGTTAACTTATTCAGGCGTGCCGTGTGGGTTAAGAAGGAGTAGATGAAGAAGAGAATAGAGGTTGTCTGAGACCTGCCACTGTACCCTTCAGAAGGACAACGGTTTGGGAAAATGGAGGGCTTAATTTGTCCTTTCCCACCTTTAATATATGTTGTTGTCTTGTTAAAGCATCTCCTTTCACTGTATTTTTTTCGTCTGTGGAATGGGATATTACAGGAGTTATTGTGCTAGAGCTAGATGCTCTCTATATATTAACAACCCATATAGTCAGGGAATCAACAATGATAAGTAAAATACCATTACTTTCAATGCACATAATTTGTTTCTTCAAGGTAAATTTGAAGGCAAATTCCACGTTTTCCTGGACTTCCTTGAGAGCTTCCCAGTCCTCATAAGATCTGGAATAAATCTCATATCATACTGAACATACACAGAGTGGACTTGATGCTATTTGATGCTTCCACTGGAGTAGTAATTGGATCTTTACATCTTAATTGTGGATTAGAAAAGATCGCTAGGGAGAGAACAAAAGAAGTGCAAAGCCCAGCTAATGACTGCTTAGACACTCCCTAGTGTACTGTGCCACACTTGACATAAGTCAGTTTATTTATTGTCACAACAGCCCTGCAAAGAAAGGCATTCCTTTAAGCCATGCAAAGACACTCATTACAGGAATATTTTTGTAAAGAAAATAATGGATCCAATGTACAGAAATATCACATCCTTCATCCATTCTTTAGCCTGCTGCTATCCTCTGCCACCTCTGTGATGGGATCTACCGAGGCTTTTCTGGGTACCATCGCATGATCTGTCCCACCTTCCTTCTTATTATGCACAACTGCAGGCAGGGTGGCCCTAGACCCTTTATGGGTCCTGAGCCTGATGGCTCAGGGTCTCTTTTCTAGTGCTTCACAACCAGCTGTGAAATGCTTTTGCAGCTACTACAAAAATGCCCGGAGACCTGGAGCAGCTCATCTAGACCTAGGAGCACTGACATGCTCTAGGATGCCCAAGGTTGGTAAAGTCCTCTGCCATTAAGTAAAACTGCAGAAAGTGTCACTCGTGCTCACAAAGTTAGGGAGAACCCTCAGCTTGACATAGAGTGAAAAAGAAACCACGTTTAGATATCCTTGTGTGTGTGTGTGTGTGTGTGTGTGTGTGTGTGTGTGTATGTGTGCTGACTCAGTAGTAGCAGGAGGTCTGAAAGACCTGAACTCTCAGGGACCCTGTGGATAATTTTCTTCTGTGACTTCAGTTATTAGTTACTGCAGTTCTGAATTTAAACGTGGTTGCTCTCATCTGATCAGTATGTGAGTATTCCCTTTCTCTGCTTCCCCTTCTTCTCTTCCTTTTCCTTTCTGTTTGTTTTTGTGTATGACTGCTAATCACATCTACTGGGCTTTTTTCTTTGAATCAGACAAGCCTGACACTTCCAATTGATATAAAATGACAGCCATTAGAACAGTGTAAAGAGAAATAGCTGGTGTTACCTGGAGAATTAGTGTATCTTTGCTATGAGCTTGTTCTGGAGCAGCCTCTAACTCTCTGAAGGGTGCCTTGTGGATTTCACTCCCCAGCCTGAGCCTTTTTCTGAATCTGGCATCTTTCCCATATCTGGCAAATCTTATCATCCGCTATCATCTGCCCAGGGCTATTTTCTATTTTCTTCAAATTACTCAATCAAGAAAATTCCCCCATTTTTTGGTGGGAGTAAGGTATTTCTAATTATCTGGTCCAGGAAAGCCATCTGCCAAGTTATTAGCCAAGTACTATTGAACAGCTCAAGTGACATGAGGATGGATGACAGACGCTCACAGCCCCTCAGTTCCCCTCCTGCCTCTCACTTCCATCTCTTTCCTTCTGATGGCTTAGTTGACAAGTAGGAATTTTTTCAGGGGCATTGTTATATACCCCTATTTGAGACTTTTCTTTTACTCCCTGTCAAATAAAAGATATTTAAGTTTTAAGATTTTACCAGTATCACATGTGATTTGTGAAATTTTGTAAATTGTTCCTATTATAAGAAAGTGATAGTGAAGTACCTATATACTACAAATGTTCTTATTAAAGGAAAAATATATTTCAAATCTAAATATCAATGAAAGAGATATAGACCCATGGAAGGGATAAAGCCTTAGGAGTTGTTTGGTTACTCACTATAGCAGGGGAAATGAGATCTCAATATTAGTGATCATAAGTCAGCGACCAGTAAGAAGACTTAAAGAGTGTGTTCATGTGCATGAGCTTCCAACTGTAATGAGGCTAAGGATCAGCACAGTATCTTTAAAATGAAAGTTCTGGTGCCATTAAATTCCAATGGTGTCTGAAGATTTCAATCCTGTTAGGCTTCTAAGGGACTGGAAAAGTCAAGGACAACTTTTTGAACACGGTATAAAAAGAAGACAATATAAAAATGTTTATTGGTCATGGAAAATTTAGAGGAAGACAATTCAAGACTGGCAAAGCAGCTGTAAAAGCTGTGCAAAATCCTACCTTGTTTCAGCAACTTTAGAGTATGACCTCCATTCTATTGACCTGTGATGGAGCCCTAACTCCCATGCCTATGTTCTAAGCAGTTAGATATAGAGGCGGATATAGCAGGAGCTGCAGGAGCTATTCCATGCATTAGTGTGTCTCAAGTAAAGTCTCAGCCAGGCGGTGGTGGCGCACACCTTTAATCCCAGCACTTGGGAAGGCAGAGGCAGGTGGATATCTCAGTTTGAGACCAGCCTGGTCTACAGAGTGAGTTCCAGGACAGCCAGGACTACACAGAGAAACCCTGTCTCAAAAAAAAAAAAAAAGAAAAGAAAAGAAAAGAAAAAAAAAGAAAAGAAAAGAAAAAAGAAAAGAAAAGACTCTACCCTAGGATACTTTCAGACATTCCATTGGCTGGAACTTATTTTTCTCATCACATGTAAGTGAAAGGCAAACTGGGAAATGTCACCTTTATTCTGAGTAGCTATGAGTCAACCTTAAAATTCCCAAACTCTAAAAGTAGGGGAGATGTTGCCATAGAAGTGCAGTAGATGTGAAATACAGAAACAGGATCTGCCACAGACCTGGAGATCCGCCACAGTCAAGAATGACAATTCACAGGTTAATTTTAACTAGTATTTACAATAGTAACTAGAAACTTCCCAGGATACAGAAGATTCATACAGTCGTACATATCACTCACCATGCATAAGAATTCGATATTACTAGAAGCCTTGATTCTTAGATGTAAAATAGGTGCTGAAAATAATTGACAGACATCATTGGTCTCACTGACTACCCTAGCTATCATTGCTAGTATTGGGTACCTTTGCTTCACTTTTCCTGTTTCCTCTACCACCATCCCTGACCCATCGATCTTATCACATGTCAAATTGACTTGTGATATATATATATATATATATATATATATATATATATATATATATAGGCATGTTGTTTCTTGCCAGTTAGTAGGTGAGTTTTAATAGGCATTTGTAGTGCTGATGAAAATTTACTGTAATACTCACGTTTAGTGTGTACATGGTGGGATGCTTAGCATGTGGTTTAGTGATTAATGAATAAAGCCGGTAGCTGTCAGAGCTTGCCTATGAATCATGTCTCTAATCCTCCAACTGTGACGTTTTACTCTTTGCCATGTCTACTTTATTGGGAGACTTGTTTTCATTCTGAAAGTCCCATATTTGTCTCACAATCCTACCTGTACTTGTTGATTTATCCTTGATGTTCATGATCCTCAATGGACGTGGTTTCCTTACCATTGGCTCTCACCTTGAGTCACACATTTCACTTGAAAACACAAAGTTAAGCAAACTACTAGAATGAATGTAGATCTAGCTCTTCTGCTTCAGTTACTCTCTGACTTCCATTCACAATAGAATTACTTGAAGATTCTGCTGGGAAGATTTTTAGGTTGATCTAATCAACATTTGACTGCAGTTTGGAGTGTAAAAATGTATTGATAATAATTGCAATTTACTCTCAGCACCACCACCATCATCCTGTAATCTCTCTTTTCGTAATATAAGATAACAAAACTGTATATTACCAAGCTTATTTTAAATATTATTTTAATTACTATTATGAGAGGTATAAGATAGACCTCTCATTTGAGGGTGTCCCAGACAATGAGGTCTGACCTTTCACTGTAAAAACCAAATAGAATAATAATGGTGAAGTCCAGAAGTTAATTTAGTGTTCCATATAGTTATATTGGGAAGATAAGGGATTAGTATCTTCATAAGTACTGACTTTCACGTTTAATAGAGAGAGAGTTGGAGTGGGCATGGAAAGTATACACTGTATGTGTATGTGTAGCCTTGGTTACACGTGTGTATGTGTAGCCTTGGTTACACATTGGTCTGGGTGCTTATTAGCTCATTCTAGTTCCACAAGGTCTTCAAGTCATATTGCCTTATGGAACAATCCAGTTTCTTACCATCATAAGCTGATATTCCTACATAAAGGTTAAACCTCAGTCCCTGTCATGAAACAATAGCTCTATGTGGGGCAGTCTCATGCTGCAGGGATCTACGTTCAAGGTTCAACCTTCCTGAAATCTTGAAAACACTGTGCTCTACTTTTCTCGGTGATTTCACCATTAAAGTCAGATAAGAGAGCTTAAGTAAATTTAGGACCAATCAATGTTATACCACCATAAATTAGATGGACACGGAATTAATATGTTTGTGGTAGAGTAGAGCAAAAATATTTTCTACAATTGATTCTAAGATAGGTTCAACATGATGGCATAGATGCCAAACTTCTAACCTGCTTTGAGATGCTCATTAATGAGCAAGCTAGAGGGAAGAAGCACTGTGTTTTAGCAAAAGCAGCTGGCTTCGTTTGGCCAAGTTTGTATCAGTCCTAGCTGTATTGAGGCTAGTAACTTCATTATGGGCTAGCACCAATTCAAATTTGTCTTAGAGATTAAGCTATTATATTGCTATAGTCTGAATCTTGAATGCTCTCCAGTGCGTAAACCTTGATGGCTTATATCAGCCTGTGACACTAGAACACTGTAGAGCTTTTAAGAGTAGATCCTCCTAAGAAGAATTTAGGGTCCTCTGGGAATGGATGGGGATGCTGGAACCCTGGCCCTGTCCTTTCTCTGTTTCCTTCTGGTTTCTAGGATTTGAAGATACCTTCTCCATCACAGAAACCTACATCAAAAATATCCATAAAATCATGGGCTGGAAAGTTCTATAATCTAGACTCAAAATTTACTCTCCTTAAATTCATTTACCTCATTTATCTGTTACATCACACACACACACACACACACACACACACACACACACACACACACAATTTCAAGTCTGTTGCTGTATAGCTAAGTTATGTGTGCAGAGACTAAGATGAAAGGAGCCATTTTATCTGAAGTCATATCAGAAGTAAATTTTATGTGGAAAATAAGTCCATTTGGAATGTAAGTCTATCATACGCCTTCTACAAAGCAGATCTTTGTTCTTGCTTTTCTGTATCTGAGCATCCTGCATTCTTATATGCCTCAACCCTCAGCTCAGTGCCACAGCAGGTTCTCAATAAATATTTAATAAATACAAATATATGAACAGCTTTCCTATGGGAAATATCCTGCTTTGAATGTGTGTGCATAGATTTGGAATAAGTGTCCTGGATCTACGTCCAGGCGGTTCTTATTTGTGCTACCACTCAGGCAAAAGGAAGCCTGTGAATCTCTCTGTCTCCATTTCCTGGCATGTAATGTGGGAATGGGCATGAGGCCCGAGAGGGTGTTGTGAGATTAATTAGTTAAAATGTATACCCTGCTATATAAATGCTAATTGCTGTCAGGAGCGTGGGCTGGATTTTCCAGTGACTTGGCTTTGCACAGCTTTTCCATTACTCCTGTGTGTCACCCAGGCTCAGCCTTAAGAAACCCTTTGACTGAGAGAAATGATGATTTTTGTGTCTCCCTCACGATGAAGGGCCAATTTAGACAGGACTTCTACTGTGGAGTAAGCTGTATAAGAAAAGGCATTTTAAACAAAAAGTAGCTCACTGAACCAGTAATTTGATATGTTCCCTTTTCTAGTATCAGAAATGACTCTATTTACACAACAGCCTTTCCCTGCCTGGGCCTGGAGTGAATTATATAATTAATTTGGTATTATACAACATTGTAACCTGTTGCCATAGATTTCATTTTTATTTTTCACTGAATAATTTTTAAAATGCCCTACAAAATATCCTCAGGTAACAGCTAGAGAAACTTAAAAATTCATAGAGTAAATTTCAAATGGATACATATCTCAAAGGAAGAGCTCAACAATAATAGCATCTCACTAATGTTAATGAATACCAATATGTATATTCTCCATCCCTGTGGGAAAGGAGTCTGGTTCTCTTTACAGTCTTACTCATATGAAATAAAATACAATGGAGACACTGAACAAATACAGTTATGTTTTCTTCCTTTAAAAATAAATTATAAGTACTTTAATTAAAAATATATTAAATGATTGGACTCAGGTGAAAATTTAGTTTTCAGTCTTTATTCAGATATCAATATGTATAAACCTTCAATAAATACTATTTTTTATTATTTTTATATATGTATTAATTCTTTGGAAATTTCATACATTGTATTTTGGTCATATTAATGGCCGTTTCCCAAGTCATCCCATATCTACCCTCTTCTTGTTCTCCAAATTTGTGTTCTTTCTCTCTTATTTTATTTTGAAAAAGCCTATTGAGTCCAATCTGTACTGTTCATATAGTCTTGCATGTATATCCATCCACTGGATTGATCATCCCCTTAATGAAAACTAATTCTCCTCTCCTGGCAGCTATCAGTTATCAATGACTCTTCTGTAGAGTTCTCAGCCCCAAATAGGCCATCTATATCAAACACTCTCCTACCAAGGTAGAGGGATTATCATGGAAGAGGGAGCAGAAAGAGCATAAGAGACAGAAGTAGAAGACGACAAACAACAACAACAATAACAACAACAACCCAGATTTTATGAACACAACAGGGCATTTGCATATATGAATTCACAGTGTTCCTGAATATGTGCATAAGATCTGAGTAAGCTCAAGCCACACAAATTCCAGTATAGGGGTCAGGGGAAGGTGGGGAAAAAGTCTTACTATTTCTTGAAAAGCTATTACATGTATTATACTATTATATTATTTTTTAAAGTATCTGATTTTGAATTATTTATGCTAGGAAACAAACCTCTCCACATTAGTCATGATAGGCAATGCTGGCTTTTATGATAAATCTCAATGCCTTAATATGATAGAGATTTTTTTAAATGTGTTCATTACTCTTAAGTCAAAGTTCCTTGGAAGATTAAGGTCACATTCCTAGGAAGCGCTGCTCCTAAGTGTTAGGGCTACTGGAGCCCATCTTGGGATACTTCTCTGTTAGATCATTACAGAAAATCACAATCAGTAAAAAGTCAGAGCACAAGTGCTCATTGGGTTCTCAGCCTCATTTATAAAGTTACTGTATAGGTCCTGCACCTAAACCTCATGGAACATAGTGAAAAAGGGAGAAGAAAAATTGTAAGAGCCAGAGAACCATGAAATCTACTGTGAGAGTGTCTTCTAGAAATCTTATAGGAGCTACAACAATGAAATTCTGGAAATATGATTACCTAACCTAAACCAGACTATATAGACTAATATGGAAGAGGGAAATCTCATGGAACCCATCCATAGACAAAGGCATACATGGGCAATTAAGAAATGCCAAGAATGGGAGAAATATTTCTACCCAGGAATGAGCTCTATAGTTGGCTATCCAATACCATTTAATCAGCCCTGAAATCACATGAATACAGATAATACTAGACATAATGAACAGGTTATATTTATGTTTTTAGACAAATGTATATTTTTGTTCATACATACATTTGTGTGTATATATATGCATATGTGTCATATATATATACACACATATATATATATACATATATATATATATGTAACAATAATAGCTAAAGAAACAGAAGTGATGCTTTTGAAAGGAAACAAGAGAAACACATGGGAGAGATTGGGGAGAAATTATATAATTACATTTCAATTTAAAAATAAAAATATTTTTTTGTTTCTTTATTTTTTTCTATTCTACAAAATCTCCATATAGGGTAAGAGGAAGCCTCCAAGATTATGGATGATGGGTGATGTTTCAAACATGTTATCTGCACCCTTATTTCTTTGCTGAGATCAAATCACCTGGTTTAAACCTAAGACTTAGGCATATATGACCTTCCCATGGATCTGGGAGGAGAACACAGTATTGAGGAGCATCTATTCAGTGTTTACCACAGGCCATACTGTGATCACCTGAGATCCACTTGATATCCATCTGTCTGAGTATCTGTTTGTGACTGAGACTTTATGCTGGCTCTCCTTTTCTGCTATTTCCTTTCTATCAAGCTTTACTAACGGCTGTAAAGACCTCCAGGCACCAAAGTGCCAGCTTATAATATTAAAGAGTTTCATTAATGAAGTTATAATTGACTCGCAGCAAGGTGCTCTATTTCTCTCCAATTTCCCAATGATGGTCCTGTGGTCTGTCGCCCACAGGTTGCTGAGTCTGGAGTAAGGGATCAGAGACAGTGGCTAACACCTTAATGGGAGTACTCTCTAATAAAATAAAAGCTATGCATGACAGTTCTGAACATGCGTAATCTTCCCCAAATCCCCAACAGTTATAATTGACTGCTCTAACAACTGTCTAGCCTCCTTTCAAAGATGTGGCAATTGAGCAAATACGTAAAACTAAGAATACCCACGGCCTCAAAGATATTTCTACAGCCACCTTAATACTGGCAACATAACTACAAACCTCCTAATACTATGATTAGCATCACTCCATATTATGAAATTGGTCAGACAATTAAAGAAGCTCATTGGCCTTCCCCAGTGCAGTAGCCTTTACTCTTTGGAGTCTCTCAATTTCTGTATTTCCTCCTTCTCTTGTAAAGAACACTTGTAATTGCTGACCAACTATGTCTTTTATTTTTGAAACATACACTGTCAGACATCCCCCACATCAAAATGATAGTTTTCATGTAAGAGTCTTGCCTTTACCATCATCTATTTGTAATGAAGGCAGAGCTTCAATAAGGCTGCCTGTGGGAGCGTCAGTAGACAGTGAGTGCCTTTAGGAAGCATAAGGCTGTGGTTCCTAAGTTCATGCAGACAACAGGCGTACCATGGTGAAGTTCCAGCCTCAGTCAGCTGTTCTAACCTTCTGTCTCTTTGCCTTTTAAAGTATGTACTTTATAATTGAACAATGAACTGACTGTTATAGCCATTCATAGGAACACAATTAAAACATAAAACAAAGAAATTTTCTAAAAGAAAGTATGTGCCATTCAGATTATTTGGCCATGGTGAAGGCTTTGTCAATTGTATTAGATAATATATCTTTGCTCTATCCCTCCTTGCCGTCTCACCTCCCTCCCTTCTTACTTCTCTTCCTACATTCCTTCCTTCCTTCCTTCCTTCATTATTTCCTTCCTTTCTTCTTTCCTTCCTTTCCATTTTGTAACTTTTTCAATAACCTTATAGAAAATCATACAATTATTTTGTCAATTATTGTAAGATATTTTATGACTTTATTTACCCCACCAGTTACCTTCCTCAAAGGCACTTCTAAATATTTTACTTATTTCTTTAGCTATGTTCCATCTACATTTTGCTAATCAATTTATGTATCTTGCTATTTTCTTATTCAACCCAGTGCATTCTATTATTATTTTTGTGGTAATAAAAAAAAGTTATCTTGTTTCATTTTTTATCTTCCCAATTTTTTACTACCTAGTCCTCACTACCCAATACCATTGCATATTGAATTACAACAATTTAAATAATGAGATCGTACATTACAATACGCTATTTTAAAGTTACTTTTCTAAATTTTGAATTTATTAATTGTATTTTCCGTGTGCTCTGGATTATCTTTTCTTAATCATTTTCTCTCTTTTTCTTGCTTTTCTGAAAAACCTTTCTCTCTCTCTCTCTCTCTCTCTCTCTCTCTCTCTCTCTCTCTCTCTCTCTCTCT
>JADRCD010206779.1:18006-56258 GCA_019843815.1 Montemys delectorum
TCTCTCTCTCTCTCTCTCTCTCTCTCTCTCTCTCTCTCTCTCTCTCTTTTACAGTGATAATGTCACTGTAATCCATCAGACACTTGATTACTCTTCCTTATTGTTGATTTCCACTCTCTGGATTGTTCTTCCGTGAACTCTGCCACAAGGCTGTTATCCTGAGACCTTTCCAGCCACAGAGTGGACTCTTACTTTGCTTACTTAAATTGAATCTCCCGAACCTGATCCTGGGTTTTTCTTTGTATTTTTATTTATCACTTTCACGACATTGCATACTCTGGAGGCTTTCTGATAGAGAGCATGGGGAATAATAACATGTGTAAGTTTTATGTGTCTGCAAATATGACCTTAACACTTGATTGTGCTGTTAGAATCGAGACCGGAAGTCCTTTTCCTTCCTGCCTGCCTATTATGTACCTTCTAACCTTCCGTTTCAGCATGGAGCTTTCTCTAGCACTGTTATTTCTGACATTACTTCCGTGTGCAGTTTTTTCATTCATACTTCTTTGTCGTTTATAGAGTCATCTTTTTATTCTAATGTTTTCAGAATGCCTGGCTGGTATAGGTCTGTTGTCACCGGCTGTGGTGGGGCACAATGGGCGTAATGATAGGGCCCTTTGCATCAGAATGGTCTGTACTTCCACCCTGGAACTTTTTCCTTTGAGTGACTGAATTGAAAGCTTTCTTCTTTCTCTTTAATTACTTTCCTTTTGTGGTTTGTATCCTGAAATGCTGCACTTCTTGGACTGGCTTTCTAATTTCACTGTCTATTTCCTATATACTCTTCTTTTTTACTTTACCTTTTAAGAAAACCTCAATTTTAACTTCCTAGCAAACCATCTATTACAGTTTTACGTTTGCAGTTATACTAGAATTTTAGTTAGTCTTTATCTCTCTTTTACAGAATCTTGTTCTGCAGGATAAGAATCACAGTACCTTTAAAACGTCTTCCTTGAATAATCTGAGCTTCTCCGAGATTCCTTTACTTTATGTCACTGAGAAGTATATTTTTGTAGAAAAATTTCTCAGACTCTTCCTGGATTTTATAATTATGTTTAAGAAGCTGATTAGAAATCCAAAAAGGGAATGTGAGGTTCAGCTTTGGAACTCTCCTTTGAGTGATACGATGCACAATGAATTCAAGTGCCCCCAAGTTAAAATATTTGGCCTTTTAGTGAAGATTCTTTCATTTTATTGCTTAGGGCCTGATCCTGAAGTCTGAATGACCGAAGGGAATCATAGTGGACATGCCTTTAATCCCATCACTGGGGAGCTGAGGGGAGGCAACCAGATCTCTGCTCTATGTGGCAAGTCCTAGATCCAGCCAGAGCTACATAGTAAATACCCTGTCTTCAAAATAAGTAATCTGGTTGCCCTTACCTTGGAGTGCTGTGTTGAATTCTGCTCAGTGAGGGAAGGGGAAATGGAGTGGAGAATATAATCTTCATTGATAGTTTTCTGACCTTCATTGATAGTTTTCTAATCTTCATTGATAGTTTTCATCTAATCCTTTTAAATTTACCACTCCCCACGGAAACACAATCTCTTTCGTGTTTGGAGTATGTGATTCATTTTCCAGGTTAGAACATAGTAGTGGTAATGGTAATGAGGAAGTTTTAGTCTCTATGACTTAGAAGATCTCCTGCATTACATGGAGGCACCTAAACAAGGGAGGCTCAGTCTTTGTGTCGTATTTCACAAGACAGAAAAGAGCTTGATGAAATACAACCTAGCCATTAAAACACCCATCACAAGTGGCATTTGTGTATTGACCCAAGTAAGTCACATGCCTCTTCTTACTTGAACTGTCTCTAATATGTGAGGAGGAGGAGGGCGGGTATGTAGGGTAAACAGCACTCTTTGTATTCGTGCTGATGGTTTCTAGGCCTTGGCTGCATTCAGGATTTCAGCTCAGTTTGTTCTCCAACATTTCCTTGCTGGCTTAAAGTTTGTGTTTTGAAATCTGCTAAATTGGTTAGTTTGTGTCCCTTTAATATTGACATAGTCATCTCTCTTACTTTGGATCATGTCTTATAAAATATTTTTGTTTCAATGGAGCTTGAGAAAGTACTAGAATTGGGCTCACATATTAAAACTGTTAAGTTTATCAAAGAAGCTGTTGCAAATTTCTGTACAAGAAATGCTCTTCTTCGGCAGCTTCACAGCACTAATGAAAATGTAATTAATGAGTGCGAACAAATGTTTTTTAAAGTAATATTGTACAGTCATCATAAATGCATATTGTAGTAAACAGCCTTTGAACTTTACAGTTCTCCTTGCATGCTGAATACAAAAAGCAAAGTTAATGAAAGAGGATTAAAAGTTACTAGGTCATGGAAAGGAATGTATGTAATTTCCTGGAGAACTATTTAGAAGTCAAATAATTTTTTTCTTTTTTCTGAGATAGAAAGATGTAATTCTTGGCTTTTGTCAAAAGTAAAATAATCATTGACATAGTTGTGTTGACTGTTAGTTACTGCTGCAAACAGTTTGTGGAATAATCCTGAAATTTTATGACAAGTCTTCACCTTAATTGTTATATATGCAGCTGTGCTCTTGAGTCTGTAGGTTGCCTGGGGCAGTTACTCTGGGCTGGCCTTGGGCAGTTATAGGTTTGGGATTTGGCCAGACAGCTGTCCTTTTAGGTATGGTCGACATGTACACAAGTTGATGGTCACTTCAGCTCTGAGTTGAACCAGATTTATTCTTATAGTAATAAGAGGATTACAAGAAAACAAGAAGGTTGCAAGTTGTAAGATCTGTGGCTGCACTGTATTTGCCATATAAATCTCAGTATTAGCCCAGATTCAAGAGGATAGAAACAGCCTTCCCAACTGAAGGAATTATACCTTCCCATTGCAGCGGTGGATGATGCAGACTAGAAAACAAATACAGACTGGTTTTGAAGACAACTTTGAGAGCTGTCGAATGATGATTAAAAGTAATCTTTATGTTAATATAGACAAACATAAAAGCATCTCAAAGAAGGAGTTTAAATTTTGTGTAACATTTAATTTTTCGGGAAAAGAGTCCTAACTGGTGATGTATAAGGATGACAGCCAGCTAAAGCCTTACCCTTCGCACTCAGAAGCAGATGGTTCCACTATTGAGACAAGATTTGGGGGCTGCTGGGATGCTGCAGCTCTTCTAGTGACCTTGGTTTAGTTCCCAGTACCACACTGTGGCTCACAGCTTTCTGTCACTCCAGTTCTAAGGGAATTCAATGTCCTCTTCTGTCCTCTGAGGGACATACGCATGTATGTGTTGCATAGACATACATACCTGGAGGCAAAATACTCAAGGCACATAAGTAAACATGAATAAAGTTCTTTTAGAAAATACATGAGTTCGTTGTAATTTTATATTTAACAATTGCTTATAAAATTGGTATGTATTATTTAGATGGTATATATCATAATCCTAATTAATCATTCCAGAAAAAAAAATATCTTTTGTACTTTGAAGAAATTGTTCAGGAAAATGTCATAATGAAAAAAATTTAAATACTATAAAATAGTAACATTCAAGTAATGTGAGGATATTATAATACAACTTCAAAAACAAAACAAATGTGTTGAGACAGGGAGAAGGAAAAGTGAGGGAGAGAGAACTTGAAATTGGGTGGATCGAGAGGTAGGGGAGGATGTGGGAGGCATTTTGGAGGAAGAAAACATGATCAAAAGACACTCTATAAAATTCTCAATGAATTAATAAAACCATCATTTACAAATAACAGAAAGCTTGCTTATGTAAGTATAGCTGCAGTGCCTGGGCATGCTGCATCCTTCCATTACTTATGATTAAAAGTGAGATGTGTGAAAAAATAAAAATAAAGTGATTATCTTATTACTTGATTTACGTTATAGTGATTTTTCATGTATACAGTATATCTTGGTCATCTCCACCCTTTACTCTTCTCTCCCACCCCTGACCATATTGCCACCTATGTTCATGTCTATTTTTTTCTAACCCTACGAGTCTAATAAGTGATGATCAAATATACATGGATGCATGGACCACTTTCCCGTAACCATGCCCTTGAAGAAGATTTCTCATCCCCTAGCAGCTATCACCTGCCAATAGCTGCTTGCCTTGGGGGTGGGACTTCATCAGAGTTTCTCAAATCCATGCTGGAATGTCAATTGGCTTGATCTTGTGCATATCTTATACAAGTAAACACTGCTATTGTTCATGAGTTCATGAGTACAACAGCCAAGTCATGTTCAGAAGGCAGCTTTGTGAAGCCTTCTGACATTCTCTGCCTCTCATGTTCTTCCAGGCCCATCTACTGTTATGTTCTCTCAGTGTTGGCTATAGGAAGATTGCTGATAGGACTGAACATTCAATAGTCATTATTCTCAGCATCTTGATGATTTATGAGTCTCTGCACTGACTGCTGGCCACTGCAAAGCAAGAACCACAAAACAAAAGAACAACAATAGCAAAAAACCACAAAACAAAAAATCAAGCTCTTCTGACTAAGTTTATGGATAGAAACACAAATATTTAGAAGACAAATTGAGACCATGTATATTTTGAAAAACACCAATACTAAGTCATCCTACACCAAGGGTGACTATCTCCTTTCTCCCCAGCCACAGGATTTTGTCCAAGTAGGTTTAGAGTACAAGGCACGCATTCTTTGCTGTGGAACAGGCCTAAAATATAATGAGAAAGTAGTTGCTTACTCTCATAACCTGCATTGCTCTATTCTATGAATGGATAAATCTTTCTGGCAGATCAGTATTATATTAGGCAAAGTCTACCACTGAATAAAAATATTGATAATTTTTCTCTCCAGTGGCCTGTATGGCGTATTCCAACACTGTCGGAGCCAGCCAGTGTAGAGAAACTTACCTGATCAGATCCAGCTTAATTTGTGTGTTTTCTAACCAAACTGTGGCATGTTCAGGAATAAGGTCGTGTCATCTAGTTATGGTGGGCAACCAAGAACAATTACAACAGCCTATGCTCTTTAGGAGGCCTCTGGAGTCTCCCTGGCCAACAGCTGGTAGGAATGTATCCCACAGTAGGCACTGCGATTCCTTATTAAATAACATTTCTTCTGTGGGAAGCGTTATTCACCACTGTGGAGGACCTCTGTTTAAATGACTTCTGTTTTGGTTGTTGTTAAATCATGTTTTAATTAGCTCACAAAGTAGTGGATTTCCATAAAGCTTGTTCAAACCTTGTTTTCTTCCCCATCTCTCTGCTCCCCACTCCTGCTTAAATCTAAAACTCTCAACATTCTTTGCCTTCTATGCCATCACACGTTTGTTAGTCTTCTCTCCCTCCCCATGGCTTCTTCACTCTCAGCCTCTCATGGATCAGTTATAGCTTACAGACCTCTACAAATACACCAAAGTAAACACCCAAATTACAAACTGTAAGCTTAAATTCACTTCTGAGAGAGAACATGGAATTTGTCTTTCTGAGCTTGGATTACGTCCCTTAGTATAAAATTCTCAGTTCAATCCATTTTTCTGCCTAATTTAATTTTTTCCTTTACAGTGGAGTACAATTCCGTGTGTGTGTGTGTGTGTGTGTGTGTGTGTGTGTGTGTGTGTGTGTGTTTAACACATTTTACTTAGCCTTTGGTCAGTTAATGAATTGTGAATAGAGTGTCAGTGACCATGATGAGCTATTATCTCTGTATTAAGATAGAGATTCCTTTGGATGTAAGACCAGGATGGGTATTTCTGGGTCATGTAGTCCTGCTTTTATTTTTTTGAGATCCATTCACACTGATTTCCATAGTCAATTTATATGCACATCAACAGTAGATAAGGCTTCCCTTTTCCCCAGCTCCCATCTTATGATGATGATGATGGTGGTGGTGGTGGTGGTGATGACGATGACAGTCATTCTCACTTGCTGAGACAGAATCAGCACCATAGTGTCTTTTTGATTGAGTTGTTTGATTTCTTGACATTTCAGTTTTGGAAGTTCTTTGTAAAATCTAGACACCAGTCTCACATTTGGTGTGTAGTTGTCAATAGTCTTCTCTGATTCTTTGGGCTGCTGATTCTCCACTCAATCAGCAGTTTTCTTTGTTGGACTGACCTGTTAATTATATGAGATTCGCTTTTATTTATTTATTTATTTATTTGCTTGTTTGTTTGCTTTTTTACATCACAAATGCTTCCCTTTGCTGCGTTCCTCACCATTCCTCCTCCTCTTCTACTCTGAAGGGAAGCCCCTCTAGTTATCCCTTAACCTAGCATATCAAGTCAATCCAGATAAAGCAGCCCTGTTAAGAAACAGATTCCACAGTCAGGCTACATCTTTAGGGATAGCACCCATTCCAGTTGTTGGGGAACCCACATGGAGACTGAGTTGCACATCTCCACATATGTTCCAGGAGCTTTGGTCCAGCCTATGTATGCTCTTTGGTTTGTGGCTCAGTCTCTGAGAGCTCCCAGTGTCTAGGTTAATTGACCCTGTTGATCTTCCCATACAGTTCTTATCTCCTCCAGGGTCTTCAGTCTTTCCCCAACTCTTCCATACCAGTTCACAATGTCCATCCAATGTTTAACTATGGGTCTCCAAATCTCTTTCCATTGGCTACTGGGTGGGGCCCATCAGTGGAGAGTTCTGCTAGTACTGTCTGCAAGCATAACAGAATATCACTAATAGTGCCAGGGATTGGTGCTTGCTCATGGATGGGTCTCAAATTGGTCCAGCCGCTGGTCAGCTATTCCTTCAGTCTCTGACCCATCTTTGTTCTTGAATTACTTTTAGATAGAACAAATTTTGGGTCAAAATTTTTGTGGGTGGGTTGGTGTTTTTATCCTTCCATTGAGAGTGGGGAGTCCTGTGTGGCTACGAGACAGGAGAAAGGGCCAGAAGATCAGAAAAATTAATGGAAATCTTCAGCTGCTGGGGGTGGAAAAGTTGGAGGAATCTCTAGGGAGTCTAAGAGACCAGGGATGGGGAGGATGCCAGGAGTCCATGCATGTGACCTTAGCTGAGTTGCTTAACAGTAGGGATGTGCAAGCTGGAGAAACTTCTTCCTGTAGCCAAACAGATCAACTCTTCAATTGCTAGTATTATTTCCTGAGTGATCAGAGTTCTATTTAGAAAGCCCTTCCCTGTGTCTGTGTCTTAAAGTGCACTCCCTACTTATCCTGTAACAGCATCAGAGTCTCGGGGCTCACACTGAGGTACTTTGAAGTTGGTTTAGTGAAGGGAAAAAGATAAAGAATTACTGACACACTTCTAATACGATCCCAGCATCACTTGTTGAAGGTGACATCTTTCTTCCGGTGTGTATTTTTGCCATCGCTGTCAAAAAAATCAGATGGAACTGATTATGTGACCTTCTATCTCCTTTATTGGTCCATGTTTTTCTTTTAGTGCCCCCCCCTTTTTATTGACCACAGTTCTGTAGTATAACTTGAAATCAAGTGTGCCAATACCTCTAGCTTTATTCTTTTGCTCAGAATTTCTGTGGATATTTAGGGTCTTCTGAGCTTCCGAAAAACTTTTGCAAATGTATTTATTTTTTCTATTTCTGTGAAGAAAATCAGTGGAATTTTGTCAGATATTCTGTTGACCCTATAAATTGGTTTTAGTACAGTGGACATGTTCCTGACCTTGATACTTTGGATAAATGAACAAGGAGGTGTTTCTATCTTTTAGTGTCTTCCTGGATTTCTTTTTAAAATAGGAACTCACTGTGCAGCTGTGTGTGGCCTAGAACTTTCTATGCGGACCAGACTGGCCTCAAACTCTTAGAGATCTTCCTGCATCTGCCTTTTTAGTGCCGAGGCTTCCTTAGTCACCACTTTAGAGTTTTCATGAAAGAGGTCTGTTGTTGTTATCTTTCTATTTCCACTTCTGAAAGAGCAAAACCAAGGTAACTTTTAAAAGAAAGTGTCTACTTGAGCTTGGGGTTGTGGGTATTAGAGTTCATGAAACAGGAGAAACTCATGAAGCAGAGAGTGAGCTGGGCATCAGAGGAGTCCTTGGAAACCTCAAAGCCTGCCCCCAGCAGCACACCTCCCCTTACAGGGTCACATCTGTTAATCCTTCCCAAAGAGTGACACCAACTAGAGACCAAGTATCCAAACATATGAACCTAGGAGGGCCATTCTCATTCATATTCTTAGTTACTATTTTATTTTAAAATGTCATTGGTTATAATATGTTTTTTTTAAAAAACCCTAATTGCATTTATTATAAATAAAATGGAAAGTTTTAGATGAAAATTGGAATGTAAGGAAGCTTATACTAAGTTCAAATTTTGTATGTATTTTATATATTTAAACATATTATATATCATTTATATATTTATATACTCATGTACTCATATATTATGTGTATATATATATATATATATTTATGTATGACTATTAAAAGTACAAGAAATAAATTAAACTGTTCTCCAGTGGTTTGGCTGGTCCTCACAGGGCCCTTATCACCCCTAGAAAACTTTCTGTACTCTTATATTTTTGGTTGTGATCCTAACCTTTAATGGCAGAACCATCTCTGCAGCCCATCTCTTCTGTATTGTTATGGTTTCTGTATTACACCATTCTGATATCACTCTCAGGAAAAAAAAAGTAACTATTAATATCTTTTCTTTCCTGGATACACCAGTGATTACTTCTCAGTATAAAATAAGTTATAAAAACATTAATGTTTTCTTTTTTCAGTGAAACACTAGTGGATTTTTCCCCCTAAATTCTGCAAGTCTATTTACATAGAATGGTCATCCTTTGACATGCATGGATAGCCCAGCTTGAGGTATATTACAACTGTAAAATACACTGAATTTTAAAGATTTGCTCCACAAAATGTAAATGTATAAAAGGTCATTAATGCTTTGGGTTTTTTGAATTCATCAGTTAACAAAATATAATATTTCCATTCATTTACCTACTTCATTTTATCCTCTTAATGTGGCAAGTGGGTATCTTATAATGAATTTATGGCACACGTTATATTTTTGCTGAAAAGTACAGGTCTGGCTTCATAAGCAGGAGTCCTGGTTAAAACTAGGAGTCTTCTCTCCATCTAGACACGAGTTGGCTTTCCAGGTTCAATATCATCATCCAGACCTTTATATCTCTGTGGTTTTATAAAACTGTATCTTCTTTAAAAGAGAAACATTCTGTAGTCCATGAAGTGGACACAAATAACCGGCACTGAAAGATACAACAGAAAACAGTAAAGGACTGGGGAGTAGTAATTCCTTCATACTACACATGTTTATTATGTATGTTTATCAGAGGGAGATTATTGAAAATGACGGAAGAAAGAGGCACCTAGAAAAGGTCAGTGTTCTGGAGCAGTCTGTGAAATGGCTCACCTATCCTAGAAAAGGTCAGTGTTCTGGAGCAGTCTGTGAAATGGCTCACCTATCCTAGAAAAGGTCAGTGTTCTGGAGTAGTCTGTGAAATGGCTCATCCATCTTTCCCTTTTTCTTTTTCGCAGAACGCTGTGATGACTGGGGTCTGGATACCATGCGACAGATCCAAGTGTTTGAAGATGAGCCAGCTCGAATCAAATGCCCACTCTTTGAGCACTTCCTGAAGTACAACTACAGCACTGCCCATTCCTCTGGCCTTACCCTCATCTGGTACTGGACCAGGCAAGACCGGGACCTGGAGGAGCCCATTAACTTCCGCCTCCCAGAGAACCGCATCAGTAAGGAGAAAGATGTGCTGTGGTTCCGGCCCACGCTCCTCAATGACACGGGCAATTACACCTGCATGCTGAGGTAGGCTGCTTCTCTGTTTTGACTTTTCTTTGTCCTTGTAGTCCCTAGGGTATTCTTTAAGTGATTATACTATGGCAACTGGGCAGGGGATGGGCACATTTAGATGCGTTACACCTTACCTCAGTGGCCTAGCTGAAGTGGGAGGAAGGAGGTGGTGTGCAGAGAGGGTCTGTCTTTGAGAACATTCTTCACAAGAAGTGATATATGGCAATGTTGTCTGAAGATGGGGTTGGGTCTATTGGCTTCTTTCCATGGCCTTGGTTTCTGCCTACCCATTTGCCTTGCCTAGAGACATTTTTCCCTAGTAAATGAACAATGAGGTGTATATTCATATCTCTTACGCTAAGCTTATCTTTAAAGTACCTGGCAGAGACAACGCACTCGAAGTATGTTTATAGAAGAAAGATTATTTGGGATGCATCAATATATTTAGCATAGTGCTTTTACATTTTCAACCAAAATTCTCCTCAGAAGCAAGTGACTACCATAAACCTTGGAATACAAAACTACAACCTAAAGCAGCCAACCTTTATTGTTAATTCCATTAAAGTGTCCATTTTCTTTTCTCCATTTCAGTGCAGATGTTTGCTCAAAAAATTAGAATACCCAAATCCACAACGGGGCTAGCTCTCACAGACCTCTTTTGCTACCAAGCCATGATTTGTTTTCTAAAGTCACATGTAGGACATGGATATTTTGTTTGTTGCTTGGTTGGCTTGTTTTTTCTTCATTTAACACAGTTTCCCACTTTATTAGGGATATTGGCATCAGTTTTGGAGGCTGCAAGTCTGAGAACACTGTCAGCAGGATGGGTTTTATTCCCAGTGCTTGATTTACATATACTCATCTTCTCTCCATCCTTTCTCCTTCCGTCCTGTGTCCTACCCTTTACTTATAATGAAGTAACTATCTTGAATAAAAGGTCCATATATATGACTTCATTTGCCTTAATTATATATTTATCATTAAAGCCCTATTTCCAAGGATAATCCAGCCTCAAGCTTCTGTGAGCTATAAGCTTAACATTTGAATTGATGGAGGTTTTCAACACATTTCGTCCTCTAATAATTAGTAACTTTGTTTCCTTTCTCTGTCATGGATGTTAACTCTTCTTTGACAGAGACTTAAAACAAAGTTTTAAGTGTATGTTAGTTAAATGTATATTAGTTTGTTAGGTGAAAAGTTTCTCTGATCTATTCCAAAAATATTTCTTTGGATCATTGGACATTTGGAGAATCCATGTAGTCAGGGAGATCTCCTTTGAAATTATCATCCAATAATAATCTTATTGAAAGAAACTTCAGATTCATACATGGGCTTCTAATAAACATCAGATTTCCATATTTTTATTATCTATGTCCAAAAAATGCTATAAGTAGGGGCATAATGCCAATTGTATTGGAAAGAACATTGGGGGAGAGACAGAAGAATAAAATTTTTTGCTACTGCTTAGCTAATGCACTAAGGTAGGTTATGTACAAGGCTATAGCTTTGGCATCTCTATCTATACGGTGGAGAAGCAGGATCCATGTTCTTTGAGCTTTTTCATCTTTAACAATTGTTAATCTTTTAGCATTTCCAAGGTGAATACTGACAAATCTTTGGTAAGGAGCCATTCCCTGTTTCTGCTTGGCATTTTTCTTTGCTGTGCACCTGGTACTACTGATGTCTCTGCCATGCACCTAAGAATGCAGAACCTATATTAAGCTTCCCCTGACTGTATTCATAGCTCTGGCTAGAATGAACTGTTAAACCTTGCTTATAGCATTCAATAGCCTTCCTAGCCCAGAATCGCAAAAGATTCCACATTCTTCCACAAAACAGCATGAGCAAGCCTGTCTTAACAATAGCCTCTATCTGGTACTAACTTCTGACTAGTTACTCTCCTATTTCTCTGGTAAAACATATGACCAAGGGAACTTATAAAAGGACATATTTAGTTTGGGGCTCATGGTTCCAGAGGATCCATGACCATCAAGATGAAATCATGACAGCAGGGCATGAGGGCATCATGGTGAATCAGTAGCTGAGAATTCCTGTCTTGAAATGATAACCATGAAACAGAAAGCTCAGAATGGTACGGGCTTTTGGAGCCTCAAAGTTCACCCCCATTGACACACCTCCTCCAACAAGGTCTCAGTTCTTAGTCCTATCTAAATAGGTCTACCAACTGAAGTCAAGCATGTGAACGTAGGGGTCTATGAGGTCACTCTCATTCAAGCTTCTAGATAGGTTCGGGCAGGTTTAAAGCTTTGGACTTAAATACATTTCCCTATATTTTATTGCTCATATTCTCATATTCAAGTGGCAATGTTGAAGTTACGTCTTACCAAGATTATACATGATGATTATAATATACACATATAGGTTTGAATTATTACGCATTTAATTAAAATATGTCTAAGGTACTCACTATATAGGGAGCTTAGTGTAGAAGTATAGGCTAGGGTTTAGTGGAACGGAGCTTGGCGGAGCTGTAACTCAGTCTGGACAAACACTAATGCAGACTTCCCACTCTTTGTAAGGTGTTTCCTGTGCTGGTTTTTGTCCTTCACACTTTCCTACAGGTACATACAGCAATTTTGAAAACTGTGTTATAGTTTTCTTCATGTCTGTTTTGTTTGCTTTTTCTATTATTCTCCCTATTTTCCTGACTGAGAAAACTGGCTAGAAATTTTGGGTTACAGATTGGCTCTATTTCTCCTTAATAGAAGTTTGATCTTGTAAAACAAGAAAAATTCTAAAACTTACTAATCAGAAGCCAAAATCCTGGAAACATTTACTTTTCAATGGTTGGTTGCCCCCTTAAGCATGCCATCTTTACCTCTGCCTTAATAAAATGTTACTGCTGACAGGGTTCCAAATGAACCCTTTCAGTACATGTTGGAGGTCATGTATAGCGTATAAGTATTTTCGTGGATTAACAGGAGATATTTATGATTGCCTTTTAGCGTATGGTGCTAAGTGGTATAGGAGATGGCTCAGTGAGTCACTTAATAATCACAGGAGTTCACACATATAAAGAAGTCCCAGCTATATCACTTCAAATGCGGATGAGCCTCCCTGATCATTTCGTGTTTGTCTTTTCAGGAATACAACTTACTGCAGTAAAGTGGCATTTCCCCTGGAAGTTGTTCAAAAGGACAGCTGTTTCAATTCCCCCATGAGACTCCCAGTGCACAAGCTGTATATTGAACATGGTATTCATAAGATCACATGTCCAAATGTAGATGGATACTTTCCTTCTAGTGTCAAACCATCGGTCACTTGGTATAAGGTAAGAAAACTAGGACGCATGTTTATTTATTTTTTAATGGTTAAATGCCTGTTGAGTTAAATGGTAACACTAATAACACTAATATTTTTATCATTGAACCTTTTGATTTCTCCATTCATATCTTCATACAATTTTTTGCCACTTTCTTGTTTTGTTCTCTTTTAGAAGGAGGGGCGTGGGTTGCTTTGTTTCAGCTTCCTGTTTCTCAAGTGGTGTTTTCCGGAGTCCCAGAACTAACTACTTAATTTCTGTTAACTCCTGAGTAACATATTTTGAGTAATGCTGCCCACTTCCACTCACTGCCTTGTGAAGTCAGAAGGTGCTGATTAGTGACATGAATTTCAGCTCCTTGATGAATCAATACTGTAATTTATTCACTATGTCTACTCTGTTGATTGCTCTCATTTTGGGGTACTCTCACATCTGAGTATTTGGAAAGTGTTTTATCCAAAAATATGAATATTGGAAGGGGACACCTGTGGGGCACTGCAGCATAGCCTTTGACCCTCATGGACTATGCACAGGTACTAAACTGGAAAACTCGAGCACAGTGTTCAGCAAATTCCATCGGAAGAGTTCTCAACAAACTAAGTGAAACAAACAATAGCCTGTTGGCATCCGTAGAGTCAATATTTGCACAGAGGTACAGAAGAAAACCATTGTCGGTCAGATTTCTGAACATGATCTCCTCAGAAGAGATATACATTGGAGGTCATGTATAAAATGTAAATATTTTGGTACCTTAAAACAGATACTGTTGATTACTTTTTAGTGTGTGCGAATTGGTATAAGAAATATCTAAGTAAGTCACTTAACATTCCCATGAATTCCATCATATAAATAAGTTCCAGCTATATTAAGTCAAATGCAATGTGCCTTGCTGATCATTGTGAAAAGATAGTGAGTGAAACTTAGGACAGGCCTGTACAGAATCAGCAGCTAAAGGCAGAAGAAATTCCATTCCCTGAAACAAGTCACAAGTCCTTTAGCAAGAAGTTCTGCTAGGCTAGAGTGGTTTCACTGGACGTCAGAAATACTAGCAAGAGCAGCAAGAACTCGAATGCAGGGCTAGAAAGATGCCTGCCTACAATGCCTGAGACCTTGCATTTTAATGCCTAGCCCATTGCCATAGGGAAAGGAAGAGCCAATATGATGAGAACAGTATAAGGAAACAAAAAAATAGACTTGTCCTGGGGGAAGGAAAAAGTGGGAACAAGCCAGGTGGTGGTGGCGCACGCCTTTGATCTCAGCACTTGCGAGGGAGAGACAAGTAGATTTCTGAGTTCGAGGCCAGCCTGGTCTACAGAGTGAGTTCCAGGACAGCCAACACAGCCAGGGCTACACAGAGAAACAATGTCTCAAAAAATCAAAAGTGGAAGCAACTCAGCGTGGAGGCATTTTGCAGAATCTCTGTTAATATGACCATGAAGCTGTACTCTAAAGTACAGAAAAGGCTACTTTTACATAAAAGTAATCAATAAGAAATTCAAGTTCCATTTAAGTTTTATGAAATGGGCATATAAAACAATAATATCTTTGCAGCAAAGAAAGTTTGCCAGAAGCTATACTATTGGTGATTCTTTAAAAACAGGCCTACATCAGGAAAAATAAGATATATGAATAATAAGAAATAGAGTTAAAATGCCCTAAAGTTACATTACTTATGGAAAATTTAAAGTGAAGAAAATTATTTTACAAATGAAGCCAAAGTAAGCAAAAATAGCAGCAAACACAGGAATGCGTACATATATACACATGGACATAGAAATACACATATGCATACACACAAGCATACATACACTACATGTACACTACAAAGCACACATGCACACATATGCACAACCATAAACAGATGAATACACACAAGCATAACCTCACACCTAAGCACATGTTCCCATGTATACACCACATATATACATATGCATACATAGTATACACGTCAGTATATACACACATATGCACAGGCACATAGACGAGCATACACATACCACATGTATACAGAAAAGCACACATATATGTGCACACATACATGTGTTCACACAGATATTCACAGCCACATATACATGTAAGCACATGCATCCATACAGATACACAGGTACATGCCCAAATAGAAATGCATACAGTCATATACACATATGCACATAAACACACATGTACACTTGTACCCATGCTCAGACAATGTTCAGCAGCTCAAGATTGTTAGGAGTTTAAAGAAGGAAATTTAAAAATAGAGAGATATGAGTAATAGGAAGGATAGAGTGGCTACACAAACACATGAGAAAGGAGGTTTTAAATCAGTGAATATTACAGAGAGAAAATGAACAGTTCACAATAGGGAAAAGATCACTTATCCAGGAAGACACACAACAATGGAAGAATTTCTGCATTATAATAAAGTTTCAAAAATACAAGAAGTTCTTAGAAATTGCCAGAAATCGAGGACAGATAGACAAATTTCCAACAGTAGTTCATCTGTTTAACTTCTCTTTCTTGATCAATTGTTAATAAAATGACCTAGTAATCAACTGTAAAAGCCTCCTGTTAGCTAGAGATAGACAACCTAAAATTTAATGATGGTAAAACTTTTAGTGGCTTCAGTCCAACAAAGGACATGATGATAGTTTCACATTTTAACTAGTTAAATGGGAGAAATCAGAGTAAAATCTTGAAAACTAATAAACAGAGAGAAAGGAGAATTATTCTCTTTCTGAAGGTAATAGTATTGACATGGGTTTACAAAATACAACAGACAAATGCATTTTAATGGAAGTATCTCTACCAATAAATTAAATAATTATGGTAGCTTTGAAATATCACTCTGCAAGATCCCGTTGGTAAGTCCAAGCATAAAGCATCCATTACCACCGCCATCAAAATATGGTCCACAATAACAGTCTTCTTCTGATCAGAGAACAGTGCTCCCTGTGGTGTTGCAAACAGAATAAACCTGAGGCAGATCACCGCTGTCTAAAAACACAAAGAACATAAGAAGGCCTGGAACTGCATCATGAATTTGAAGTGAGCAAAAAGAAAAAAGACAGAAACATGAACTTATAGTCCTCGTGCAAGGGTCTCCTCATGTACAAGGCGAAAGTACAGAATTTAAGGAAACACATAAAGCTTTTTAAAAAGAGAATGATTCTACATATCTAAGGATGGACCTACACAGACATGATACAATTATAGCTAAAAATGAGACAATTTTTGAAGAGTTTAAATAGTGTCTACTTGGATGGGGAAATAGTGAAGGAGCTGTGATTGACAAGGGCTATGTAGAAGGCTAGAAAGGGTGGTTCTCAGTGGTGTATTCCTGGCCTTGCTACTGCTTACAACAATATAGACTCTTAAACAACTCAGTAGCTAATTCATATGGTTATACTGGGGTTTGCCTATGTTTTGCTGTCTGCTAAAATAACTAGGAAAAAGAAGAGAAATGGAGGGATTGAGTGAGGGAGAAAAGAATGAAGAGGGGAGGGGAAGACAGTGGCTAGGAAGAGAAAATTAGGAGGAAGAGCGACAAAGAGACTGAAGACAGGACAAACAATTGGCAGAGCACATGCCTCAGCTGAATATTGTTTCACATACTTTATGAAACAGAGCAACAGCATACCAGAATATTCTTAGTGTGGTATGCAGATGATATCAACAAACTATTACTTTTAAGTGGGGCAGTGGGACCTTACTTACGTCACAGAGAGGGATTAGTTTAGAGGTAAACACAGAAGCCTTTACAAATGAGAGCATTAGTGGAGTAGTTTTAACAAGTTCACTTCGATAAGTTAAACTTCACTGTGGTTCTCCTGGAATTGTCCACTCTCCTGCCTGCTTCTCTAGTTCTTTTCCTATTAACATTCTACCATTTCTTCTTCTTTTATTCCCCACACATGGATTCTGCCTAGTAATCTCTCAGAACAGATCAGAATCTACTGTCATGAATTGTTCTTTCATTTAACCTTGTAGATCCTTACCTATTCATTCTTGTCTAGTTTAATGTCACTTTTTACTGACTCTTTGTTGTAGTCATCTATTTACATGCATATACACCAGCTAAACATAGATTAGTTCACTGGAGTATGTACAGGATGAGGTTTACTATGATGAATGAAATATATTCTCAGTTGAGTGAAATCTCAAAAAAGAAGACACAATTCAGCATATGTATGCATGTAGTGAACAGGTCACATGTAGGCAAACACTCACACATGCAAAATAAGATTAAATATATTTTAGGTGTAATCTTGAGTCACATAAAGTGGCAGAGAAAAATTTCTCTGATTTTAATAAGGAGAGCTTCTGTCCTGTGAGCCCAGTTAACTCTTAAATACATCATATCAAATTATTCAAATTTTTGGATTTCTTGTCTTCATAAATGGTGGTGGTATTAACCAAGTTATGAGTAGAGGAGGAAACTGGGAGAGTCAGTGGTGGACTTAGTAAATGTCACAAAGAAACTAGGGATGTCTAAGACATCAGGGTAGCAAAGAGATAAGCAGACAGTGGTTGTACAAATAAGGATCTGAAACGTAACACTCACACTCTGCATAGACAGATGGATGCATCTATAGGACAGTTGAAGTATCCAGAAGATGAAACACACTGAGAAGGGGCCTGAATCAGTCTCCAGAGAGTCTAGGTACAGTGAGTGAAGGCACAAAGTCTGGGTATTGAAGAAAAAGTGACCTCTGTATAATGATTGCTCAGGTAGACTACTCACACTCTATACATGACTCTAAAGATAAACATGAGTCAAGGGATCTGGCTAATGGCTAAGCAGGTAAAGCTGAACACACATGAGGGCTTGAGTTTGGATCCCCAACACCCACCTGAGGTGCTACTTATGTTATGCATATCTATAAACTCATGGGACCTGGCAAATTCTGTAATCTTACAGGGTAACAAGTCTAGGTCAAATGGTGGGCTATACAGTTAGTGAACATGTTTCAACAGATACGGAGAGAGTGACACACAGGCAAGTGCACCCCCACACACACACATGTATACAGGGCTATGTATACACACTGTCTTAGTCAGGGTTCTCTAGAGTCACAGAACTTATGGTAGTCTCTATGTAGTAAAGGAATTTATTGATGACTTACAGTTTGTAGTCCAACTCCCAACAATTAACTCCCAACAACGGTCGGTCGGCAGCAGCTGTGAATGGAAGTCCAAGGATCTAGCAGTTGCTCAGTCCCACAAGGCAAGCAGGCGAAGCAGAGAGAGCCTTCCTTCTTCCAATGTCCTTATATAGGCCTCCAGCAAAAAGTGTGGCCCAGGTTAAAGGTGTGTGCACACACCTTTAACCCCAGATGACTTGTTTGAACTCGTAGATCTTCCAGTCTTAATCTTCTAGGATTCATAGCCACTATGTCACCACGCCCTTAATCCCACATGATCTTGAACTCATAGAGCTTTCTATGTTAATCCTATGGGATTCATAGCCACTATTCCTCAAGGTCTCCATGCCAAGATTCAGGTCAGAAACTTGTATCTCTCAGCCTCTAGATTAGGGCCACAGGTGAGCCTTCTAATTCTGGATTGTAGTTTATTTCAGACATAGTCAAGTTGACAACCAGGAATAGCCACTACACACATATATAGAAAACATACACATATCCACATAAATATGCATACTTACAAACATATGCAAACATACGCAAACACACAAAACACACATAAAATGCTCGCACACACACAGAGCACAAACTACCTGTTTTTAAACAGAAAAGACAGCTAGACCACAGCCATCCTTTCTATAGATTGGTCATGACAACACTTCTACTAATGAGCGGTGTGCTTTTCTGTTTTGTTCTTCATTTCTCTGCCTGTGTGTAAGTGACTAGCACCTTTGATCTCAAGAATTCTGCTTCCTTGGAAGCAAAGACTAAGTTTGGGATGGATGCATTCTCCTTCCTTGGCAGCAATACTGTGGTTCTGGATGGATGCATTCTCCTATTGTTCGATGGGAATCCTGAAGTTTTTGTTTTCTCTACCTTCTTCAGCCATCCTCAAATGTCTATAGAAATTATTCACTCTATAAGTTGATTTTTTTTTAAAAAAATTGTCTTCTGAAGTCATACATCGCGGAGGCTTAAAAGTTACATAATCATAATCCATTTCACTAACTTGCTTTCCTAACACCTGCAAATTGAAGACCGTTAAACTGAAAAGGAAAAGGAATAGCTTCCACATTAGTAATGATCTCTGTATGCTAAGTCTTGTGTTACCCTGTTCAGTGCCTATCAGAACTCCAAAAGGTAGACACCATCTTTAATAGCTAGGAAATGGAGGCTTAGAATACAGGGTCTGTTCCAAACAGCCTGTACTTTATTCTTCCAATGCTCTTAGATGGTACGATATCTTATTTCTTGTATTTTGTACTTAAGAACTACGTTTAGTCAACATTCCTGAGGCTGTTACGGAATTCCTCAACTAGCCAACTTAAAGGAACAAGGTTTTAATCTTGGCTTATAGTTTCAGTGGTTTGAATTCATGGTCCACGAACTTTATTGCTTAGAAATGTGACAAGGATGAGACAGCATAGCTGAAAGGCAGGACAGAGGAAACGTGCTTAACTTGTCACCCAGGTAGTAGATGAACAGACAGGATGGGATCTGGGGGAAAATAATCTTGAAATGCAAGCTACCAGTGACTAACTTACTTCAACATGAGCCAGTTCCTAAGGAATTCATCAATGGATATGTACATTGATGAAGTTAGAGTTCTTGTGAGACAAACACCTGTCACCGACCAATCACCTGGCAACCAAGTCTTAACACATGAGGTTTTGCGGGATATTTTTAAAGTGAAAACCAGGCTTATATGGTATACAGAAAACAGGAAAAAAAAAAAACCATAACAAAAATCTAAGCACAATGCTGTTGGGAAATGTACCGAATGCCTCCGGGCTCTAAGCCAAGAATCATCCTTCTGTGTCAGGAGGCTATTCGCTAGCATTAAACTTTGAATTTATTCAAAAGTCCAAAACTGTACATGTATATGCCTGGGACTACAGGCCTGTTCTGCACGATTGTAAAAATCTTTCCTGTCTAACACTGACGTCATAGGGGAGTCTAGTCCAGTTCTGTGTAATTCTAAAATCTTCTGTCTAAGACTGATGTAGGGAGTGAGTGTAGTTCCTTTGAGATCTCAGGGAGTCATAAAGGAAAAGACAATGTGGAACATACATTGGTCTGTGAACTGGATGGAGGGACTTAGCAAACTCTGGATGAGGACATGAAAAGGATTATGAGGGACTGGTGTTAGAGGAAGAGATCACCAAGTGTCTCCATTTCTGAAGTGTGCAGCAAAGGGATAAAAACTGACCACTCCTCTCTCTGTCTTTCTTCGTCTGCCCTCCTATTTTCTTTATTGTAAGCCTTGCCTAATGCAGGACTTCAGCACTCCTGTCATGAACTATTCAGTAAATTTGTCAAATGAGACAAATTTCACTCCTCATCTGGAAAACATACTATGCTTTGTAAGTGATTTACTGAATTCCAAATAGCTAGCTCGTCAGAGAACTTCTGGAAGGCAATCTGGATGGAAGTGAGAAAATGTGGGTTTAGTCACAAGGATGCCACCAGACATACAGCAAAATCAGAGATAAATGTGCTGTACTATTATTATTATTATTATTATTATTATTATTATTATTATCATCATCATCATCATCATCATCATCATCATCATTATTATCATCATCATCATCATCATCACCATTATCAATATCATTATTATCATTATTATTTTATTAGATTTAATTATAGACTTGTGTTTTCATGCCACCATGTCTTTCATATAGCTGAATAATCACCCTCCCCCTTTATTGTTATGGTTGGGTATTTCAGTTTTCATTTTACAGAGACTTGGGAAAGTGAGGTCAGTTTTCCCTTTTCCCTGAGATGGTGGATAATGTTACTGAGTGTTTTATATGTTTGAGTGATGGCAACTGCAAAGATCTTCTTTGCCATGTAGCTGGTTAGACATCAGTAAGATTACAGAAAGCTGGATATCCTCATGCTCATTGTGATTATGTTTGGCATAGTACTTCCACTTCAATTTTTTTAATTGAAAAACAAAATTTTTCCATGCAATGTAGTCCTTTCTCCAAACTCCTCAAAAATCCACTCTAAAATAAGTTATTGCTGGTCAGAGACTATTTGGTAATGTTTCTCAGAAAATATTTATATTATTGTCCCTTTTTTTCTGTTAAATTACCCTGTGCTGATTTTTATATAAACTTGACACAGACTAGAGTATTTGAGGATAAAGGCCCTTGATTAAGAAAATGCTCACACAAAATTGGCCTGCAGGCCAGTCTGTAGGGGTTGTCCTTGATTGATGATTGATGTAGGATTACCTATCTCACTGTGAGCAGTGTTCCTAGGCAGGTAGTCTTGGGGTGTATAAGAAAGCAGAGTAAGCAAGCCATAGGGAGCAAACTAGTAAGCAGCACTCCTCCATGACCTGTCTATCAGCTCCTCCCTCCAGGTCCACGCCCTTTTTTAATTCCTGCCCTGACTTCATTCATCAATGGAGTGTGACTTGAGAAGTGTAAGCTGAAACAAACTCTTTCCTCCACAAGTTGTTTACGGTCATGGTGTTTTAAAACAGCAATAAAATCCCTACCTAAGACATAGCTTCAGAAAAGAACATTTGTAAAAATGTTCCATGCCCAGACATCTTTAGGTATGGCGTATCCTTTTAGGAAATATCTGTGTGATGGACTTTGTGCTACAGAAAAATGACATCACTTAGTTATAATGGTTCTTCATCTCTTACCTTTCCCAATAATGTGTACATAGGGATTCTGAAACTTTGGTATGAAGTTAGCATGTTCAGATTTTGAGAGCCGCACTCTTAGAGTTCTGTGCAAGAGCTCATGGCATTTTGCTTATGGTTTTCGGGCTCTCCTGTCAACTCAAAATTCATTATTTAAACTGAAAATCAATGTAAATTTATATCTTTGAAACCTTGAAGCCTAAATCAGGTTAAATGAATCATCCACTGTGTACTTTGAGGAAAGCTAATTCATAACTCATCATGTCTCTTTAGTGGTTATATCTTTGTTCTGTGCTAAGTCTGAGTTCTCTCTTTCTCCTTTTCTTTCTCTTGAACATCAATCTTACAGCACAAGATTAGGCCGATCCACATTGCACTTAAAAATTGATTGAATAATGGATTTAGACTGGATTGTAAAACTTCATGAAAATGTATGCCATCTCATTTTTTATTATTATGTATCTAGCTCTTAACATTGCCTGGCACAACACAGAAGGGACATTGTAAATATTTATAAACATTGAAAGACTGAGTTCTCTTTATTGGAAATGACTGACTTATGAAACTCTTTACAGAGTCAACAAAGTACAATTATTTTATGCCAAGAATTCATGGATTCATTGCTTCCACAGCTATCCCTAACTATTCAGACATCACAGCTTAAGCTCTTTGTATTTTTATTCCCATTTCCCCATGTATCCTGGAATAACCACCCCCTATGTAATCATATACTTACTACCACACATAGTTTTTGAGCTCTCAAACGCTTTCATATATCTGTGATGATTTCATACGCATTTTTTGTTATGAAACACAAATGTCGAACTCAATATGCTAAATATTGGTCCATTCACAGGGCATGTAGATATAGTGCTCATCCACCTCTCCCTAACCCAACTGGATTTAATTACCCAGAAAAAGGGGGCACTGTAGGAAACCTGGCATTATACAGCAACGTAAATAACAAGAAGTAGGAAAAATACTCTGAGAATGCTGGAGAGTTCTTCACTCTTCCCTCAGCCCAGGTGTGTGTCTTTACCCCCCTCCCCCAATTACTGCCAATATTTTCCATATCATTGTAAGATAATGTCATGCCTCAAATTAACCTGTAAGATCCACTGGTCCAAGGACCAGGTAACATTTTGGAATCGTCGGAGTTGTAGTTCTTAGAAAATAATGCCTCATGGGAAAGTTCAGTGGCCTATATAGTAGCCTATGAGTTTTTGTTCATAAAAGCCCTTTCAATGTCTCATGGCCACTCTGCCTGGACACTAAAGGGAGAGGTCCTGACCAAAGTCGATCACTTGGCCAGTATTTAATAGTTAAAAGCAATGCTTGCTTCAAATTTGACCCTAAATGGTGAAATAATTTTTTCTCCAGCAAATCTCAGGATTAACAATATAACAAGTCTTTTTTCCCACTTTCTTATATAGGCTGAATATCTATTAAAAAAAAAAAAAAAAACAACCAACAAACCAACAAACAGAGATTGCCTTTTATAGTCATATGTTCACACGGTTCCTTTTGTGAAACGGCGTCTCTAACAGAAGTTACTCTTTCCTTCGTTGTGACATCATGCTACCCGCAGCCTTCACTTCCGCGGATACATATTTCCTCTCCAGGATCCCAGCGTCATTTCTTGTACTCTTTCTTACTTATGTGTTGTGGTTGGTTGCCATAGCAGCCATTATGTGGTTGATAGTTGTTCTTCTATTTAGCTTCTTCCTTTTGAATTCAGAATGAGGAATTGATGGGCCAGGTAGAAGGAAGGACGGTTTGCTAGCCACACAGTGTTTACTCCATTGGAAAAAAAATCCTTCCCTTAGTGCTTGTTTTTGAAAACCTGTTTTCTGTTCTTTGAGTACACAAGTGTTTGTTTGTGACAGTTTTCTTCGGAATTCTAAACAAGTATCTCTTAAACTATTGTAAAAATTATTTCATGAATAGTTTATTTTATGTAAAAGAAAACAATATATCTTTGGGATGCATATTGAAGAGTCTAAAGTTGGGGTTATTTGTATAAAACAAGATCCAACTCAACACTGCAGGCTAAAATTGCTATGTATTTGTAATACAACCGTGTGCCAGTGTACCGCACTGTACATGCACATATTTAGAATGAAGACCATTTCCTCCTTGTCCATTCATAAAATGCTATAGGCCTAACAGCTTTCGAGCAGATTCCATTATATTCTCAGAGATACTTTTGTCAAATTGAGTAAAAATATCTGCCCCTTTGTGCTGAAGGCCAATGCTTTTCAGTTTAGCTCTAACTCTAAAGACTGGGAACACCATACTATTAACTCGGGATTTGCTTTAAATGTGGCATAGAGACAGGGTATGGCATGGATGCAGGCACAGCACAGATACAGAATATGGCACAGAGACAGGTGGGGCATAGGTGCAGAGGTATAGCACAGATGCAGAGTATGGCATAGGTACAGGTATGCGGCACAGATACAGGGTATGGCATAGACACAGAGATATGGAGTAGATACAGGATTATGATATAGATGCAAAATATTGCACAGAGATGGGTAGAGCGTAGGTGCAGAGGTATGGTGTAGATGCAGAGGTATAGCATAGGTGCAGGGTATGACATAGATGCAGGACTATAACATAGATGCACGGGAATGTCATAGGTACAGAGATATGGCACAGATGTAGGGACACAGCACAGGATGAGGACATGGAGTCATGTGGGATTAAAAGCAAAAGCTTGGAGACTGATAGATTTTGATTCACAATTGGAACAAATAGATCTAGGTTCAAATTCCTGTCCTGACATTCCCAAGTTGTAAGACATCATCAGTTTTACAGGTCTTTGTTCATAAAATAGGATAAGAACATTATGGACTTTGTAAGTTTGGGACAAGAATCTGGTGAGATAATACCCTGCATGAAAAAACACAAGCCCTGCCAAAATTGTTATAACCCAGCTCTTGAGTGAATTTGTCATCTTTAATTCTGAGTCCAGCGATGAACCTTAATTGTAGAGTCTGGAAAGGAGTCTTTGCTTTGTCCTGTGTAGTCTAGTATACCTCTTTATCTACCTCATTTCTATTTCTATCAGCAAAACTGGAGCACATTCGGCCTGATCTGCCTGCTTCATGGGGATTTAGGAACAGCTAAGTCAACAAATGAAGGAATGCTGTCTTGCAGCAGTTCTAATGAAATGTGCCGCCCAGTCAAATAGAGTCCTAGAGACATATTAAACTCAGCCAAAAGCACGTCTGACATGAATTGATTATGAGGTGTCGGCCTTTTTAACTTCCTACTTTGTGGTAACCTTGCAGGGCTGATGTGCCAAGTCTCCAGACAGGCTGCTTACCTAGCAGGAGACATTGATTGAGAAAACGTCTTACTTGAGCTGGTATCAGTTCCCTTTGATCTCCATGAAGCAAAATTATATTTCCCGCGACAAAGTCTTTCAAAATGTATTTCTTAGGGTAAATGTCACCTTTCAAAATGTACCTTCCAGGAATTGAAGTTAAAAAAACATAAGCACCTAGGACTTTAATGTTAATATGTGAAATATAAGAAAATGAAAATAATCAATAGAAGCCTTGGAAGGTAAAGACTTCATATCCTTAAAAATAATACAATATTTTTGTCATTTACAAATTATTAATTTTTAAAAGAAAATCCAAACAAATTTGAAAAGCAAATTTTAAAGTGGATGTTGTTACATATGTTATATTGACTTTTTGGTAAAATAAAGCTGCATACCCAGAGACTAAGCTGTAAAACAGGACTGTGGTGTTTATTTTGTACAAGACAGTCGAGTTTTATATTTTAAACATCAGCTGCTTTATGGGGAAATATGAGTTAGAAGCAGAAATGTTTTCTTGAGTCTTTATAAGGCTCATACATTTTGGGATGACAGATGAAAAGTGACTTGTAATAAATCCCTTTTTGAAAAAAAATGCAATAAAGTAAGAGAAGAACACAAAATGTTATTTGAAGATGACTAATTGAGAAATTCAGTAGAATGACCAAGAATACCAAAATTAGATGCCAAAACTGATGTGAGGTGTGGGAAAGTGGCCTGAGTTACGAATTAACCGAGTCAGGGAGGAGCTACAGAAAAGACCCGTGACTGTTTCATAAGGCAGGGCTTGCAGTCGTCCCTGTGTTCTTAGTCGTTGTTGCAAAATCTTAACTGTTTTTCCTTATGAAAAGGGCTTCCAAGAATTTGAAAATTAGATGTAAGACAAGAAGAAGCTTGATTTTGAGGTCATATCTTGAATTAGAATTTTAATTTCTACTGTGCATGAAAGATAATTGTACTTAATCCTCATATATTTGAAAACAAGGAAACAAAGAAATATTGTCCTGAGTCTTGACTCAATATTTTTGTAAAAAGGAATATTCTGTGAAAAATATGATGTAAAAGCCTCCTTTTACATGTGTTATGTGTGTACCTGTATATAAACAGTGAACCACTTTTCCTTCCTTAGGGTTGTACTAAAATAGTGGATTTTCATAATGTACTACCCGAAGGCATGAACTTGAGCTTTTTCATTCCTTTGATTTCAAATAATGGAAATTACACATGTGTGGTTACATATCCTGAAAACGGACGCCTCTTTAACCTCACCAGGACTGTGACTGTAAAGGTGGTAGGTAAGCATGACTTGTCAATCACAAGTATGTGACACGAGGACACCGGGTTTGTTCAGGCTCTTAGTTGTTTGTTCTACACAATTATGAAAACTTTGTTTTAAAAAAAAATGCAGAATTTATTCACACACTATCCCCAGAGCCCGTAAGCAGATCTATGTAAGTAGGAAGCATCCAGTAACTGTAGGTTAGTTTCCTGTATACGCCAATGAATGATGAGCATACTAGGGAATGAGAACACCTGGATAGATGGGTGTTCATGTTCTACCAGGACCATCAGTTACCATAACATTGATTTGGTTCTCAGTCTTAGCTGCGTAGCAAGACGAAGGGAGAAAGCAAGGAGATGGCAGATTATTTTTAACAGGTTTATGTATACGTAAGTGTATTTGGCCTTATTTCTCCACACCCCATCTTTTATTAGATGGGACACCACTTAGAGGCACTATAAGAGTTAGTGGAGAAATTCCAAATCCCAAGCTCTATTCATAACTTTTTCCTCTAGTAAATCTGCTATCAGATTCTAGATAAATTACCAAAAACAAGAAAAGAAAAGAAATAGGAATTTATAATTTTTAACACAATACAAATAAAATCTAAAGCAGCCAATTCTGTAGCCACTTTACTTACTTCTGAGTTGGTGATTAATTCACATGGAAAAAAGAATAGATTTAGAAACTGTTTTAGAAGCCAGATAAATTGTATAGCATTATATTCACAACAGCAGTTCTTTATAATTTATTTGCTTATAGCATGTAGTTTTATCTGTATTTACTGAGGTAATAATGGGTATTCTTAGTCACTGATTTATAGATATAAAATTGACAGACACAGACAGATTGTAGAAGTCATACTTAAGTAACTTTCAAATGACATGAGTTTAATTTTTAAAGCCACAACACGTTGGGTATTTATTTAACTTCACTAAGAGGTTCTTGAGTCTATTTTACTTAATATGCACTAGGTAATCTATTCCTAACAATGCAATTGTGAAGTGAATTTTATTTACCATATTTAGAGTTATTTAAAAATTACTTTTAAATGTGAAATATACTCATGTACATATGATTAATATATGGAGAAATCTGAGTAAGAACTCGACGAGTCTATAAACTCTTAAGTACTATCCTATGCCCATAGAGAGGACTCAGTGCTTCAAAGCACTGTCTTCTCTGCCACAGGACCTAAGCAATCTGACAGCCTTTTCTGGCCTTCATTGGCACCAGACATGTATGTGATACACAGGCATACCTGCAGACAAAATATTTATATGCATAAAATAAAAAAAATAAACATATTTTTAACAACACTGCACTACAAAAGCCTTTCAAGGTCCTGTAACGTATATGTACAGACCAAACAAACAGCAGCATTTTCATGCATGGACGTTTGGCTAGTAATCCAGTACCAATAAGCCAGACATATTATTAAAAACAGAAGTGTCCTTAAATTTTTCATAGAGGTACCATCCATTTACTATTATCCAGGTTCCATACTAGACATTATGACCATTGCGGGGGAGAAATACTTGGATGATAAGGGTGATTCATCAGCATGGTTTACACGTTGACAACAAGTGGTTCCACTTGTCAAATACTGTGATAAAAGTAGCTTAGTGATTAAAAGAGGAATAAGAAGAGAAGAAATAAGACATAAAAGCACCTTTGTCTAATATGGCAAGAGAAGTCTGTGTCACAAGAGTACAGAAATCAACAACCCTAATAAAACCATCTACCTTCCTGAAAAATTCAGGTGATTCAATATATTTTGTTTGGATTCTTGCAAAAGAAAAATTATTTTTCCGTGCTCACAACACACCTGTCATAAATTGTGTGAAGTTTCCACACCAAGCAGTTCTTCAATTCCTTGAGATACTATCTGTTCCCTACAGATAGTCTGACTCATTTTGATGCAAATTGCCTGGAGTTAGCACAGACCCCACAGACTTCATCTTCAGAGAGTCTGAGGAGCTTGCATGCTCTTGGCTCAGGAACTGGGGACTAAGAGTAAATACCAGGGCACTACAATGAAAGATGCCTGTACCACCCATAGCACTCAGTAAATTAAAGGGCTCCCACTAGTTCCATGTTAGCAATGAGTAATAGCTCTGAGTACATATTTCCTATTACATCATATTTTGTTTATTTCCAAGGAGTGAAGTCCAGGAATTGAGTATATATTAGACTGTAGGCCTTCACAAGATTTGACAAAGTATGCCAGGAAGTTGAACAAGTTAGCCGCAGAGCTTTGCATAAGCCTAAATGATTTAACATCCTCCTTTTGCATTTCCTATCATAGGCTCACCAAAGGATGCATTACCACCCCAGATCTATTCTCCAAATGACCGCGTTGTCTATGATAAAGAACCAGGTAACTATAGACGTGCTTCTGAGTTCTGGTTAGATTCTCTTAATTACAAAAAGGAAAACAAAGCTTAGTATAGGTTAGTAAAGATTAATTGTATGGAATTGTGCTGATCTAAAGTGAAGCATGATCAAAAGCCACAGTATGTGAGAATCAGCTACACCATCAAGAACAAGTCAGCCTGGAAGATTTACATCCCAAGGTCACATCCTTTATTCTCTGCTCCTTGTCTTCCTCTGTGATTATTGTTTGCTGAAAAGTTGACTTTACTTGGGGCTTTGGTTTGCCGAGGCTTCAGTGATAGCATAAGGCAGCTTTTAACCTCTGTCTCCTCTTCTGAGCATGGAGCATGAAAACAGATCTGAGAATATCATGTGAAAAACAGATCCATGAACACAGGATTCTGAACACCGTCAAACAGTTCTCATGCCTCCCTGGGCCACCTATAAGTGTTTTATAACCTTTTAATCTAGAAAGAAATAATAAGTTACCAAGGAAGAGATTATTTTTTTTGTGCTGAAAGCCTCCTCCAGGAGAGTAGAAAAGTCACAGAAAATTCTAACACATTTATATCATCTATATAGTAAAACCATTCTAGACCCAATGAGAAATATAGAAGTGTGGACTGAAAGTTATAGAGCCAGAGAATGTGCGGTTAGATTGCCAAAGAGTGAAAGTTCTCATGTATAATTTGCCTTGTAAAGAATATAGGGCAGGTTAAGAGGGTTGTCCAACCTCAGTTGGACTGCATATTTTAGAGTTATGATGGAATTTGTGTAGTAATTCGAACGTTCTTCCCACTGCTAAATTAAATTCTGTCAGTCACCCAAGTATGCTTCATCTACTTAGCAAGTCACACTTCAAAATCATTCTTGAGCTCATGTTGATTTTATCTTTCTTAGTGAAACAATAGTTTCAAAGTCTATAGAAAGATGTTAGAGAAGCCACATATTAGAATAGGTCTGGAGTAAATGTTAGTCGGCCAAACCCAAGATAATTAGAGGTCTCTTCAGAGTCCAGGCAATGGTGAACAAAGAATATTAGCACAAAGCAGAATTTTTCTCAGCAGGCTGGCATGAAAGTTCCAATCTAGGTCAAATCCTTACCTAATTCTTACTAGCAATTTGTCCTACAAGTAACTTTTAATATGTAGAAATGTCAGCTTTTGCTTCTGTAGGACATTAATTTCTAAAAGACTTCATGATAACTGGTTAAGAGTAAATACCTAGGTGAAGAAAAACTTGCTTGGGAAGGAGGGAAGAGGGCAACACAAGAGAGGAAGGTGGAGGAATATGTAACTCTAAGGATATTTTTTAAAGCTGTAGGTATTAATTATATTATATATACATATAAAAAGTATTATATATATACATATAAATTATTATAGACTATTTAATAAAAGTCCAAATGTCAAGTGTCAGGCATGAGAAAGCTCCAAATTTAAGTTGTTAGACAAGAGAATCCAAAAAGCTCCCCATACAGTACAGGCTTTGCTGTTTTCCTTGATCACATCGCAGAAATTGAAAGTCAAGCCCTATCACTAACCATACAGCACACTTTGGGCAGAGAACTTAGGACTCAATCTAAATCTAACCTGAACATTTCTTCCCTGAAACCTGGCTCTCATAATATGGGAAGGAGATACACATGTTTCCAATGGAGAGAAGCGATCAATAGCTCTATCAATCTGTAAAGCCTATGAACTACAGTAGCAGAATAGCAAGATGTTCCAAAAGTGCACTCATGGTACTTATATAACAAGGCTAAGCAATAGCCACCTAAATTAGACTTAAAGTCTGCTCAAGAAGTAGGAATCCATGCCTGACTCTAAACATACGCAGCAGGCAAAGCTATCTAATGAAGAGGAAAACTTTCTACTACTGCCGTGTGCCTAAACGAGTATAGTTCCTAACTTCTGTCTAAATACCAACAGCTAGATGTACTAATTAACTCTCATCAGAGAAGCTTATTTGTATAGCAGACAAGGGCATACTGACCAAAATGTAGAAGACAACTGACCATGGGTTGCCCATACCCAGTTGACACATCTACAACACAGATTCTTCATGTAAGGCTCAAGAAACATGTACACCTATAATTATATATCTTTAATTTTAAGTAACTGTTTTGTAGACTCTTCTACATCCCCTAGCTCTTATGTTCTTTCTGTTTAACCTGCATCAATGTTTTCTGAGCTTGGAAGAGTTGATGCAGATTTCTCATTTAGGGTTAGGCACTCACCAGCCACTTACGTTCTTCAGTGCTGTATCCATTGATAAATTACCCAGTATTTCAGTAAATAACACCCACATCCATGTACACGCAATCATGATTAAAACCAGGAGTCCATGATGAAAAGTAGGAGGTGACTTGTTTGGGAAAAGATGTTAAAGAGAGTAGAGAGGTGGTGGTTATGGCAGAATGGAAATAAACTTCATTACATAATTGTATATGATTTTGAAATGGGATACTTTGGTCCTTCTTAGAAGGGGGATCAAAATACCCATGGGAGAAGATACAGAGACAAAGTTTGGAGCAGAAACTGATGGAAAAGCCATCCAGTGACTGTCCCACCTAGGGATCCATTCTATATACAGTTTCCAAACCCAGATTATTATGGATGCCAACAAGTGCTTGCTCTCAGGAGCCTGACATAGCTGTCTCCTGAGAGGCTCTGCCAGTGCCTGACAAATACAGAAGTGGATGCTCACAGCCATCAATTTGACTGAGCACAGGGGCCCCAATGAAGGAGCTATAGAAAGGACCCAAGGAGCTGAAGGTGTTTGCAGCCCCATAGGAGGAACAACAACATGAACCAACCAGTACCTTCAGAGCTCCCAGGGACTAAACCACCAACCAAAGAATACACATGGAGAGACTAAAGGCTCCAGCCACATATGTAGCAAAGGATGGCCTTGTGAGACATCAATGAGAGGAGAGGCCTTTGGTCTTGTGAGGCTCGATGCCCCAGTGTAGGGGAATGCCAGGACAGGGAAGCAGGAGTGGATGGGTTAGTGAGCAGGGCAAAGGGGATGTGATAGGGGGTTTCTCAGAGGGGCAATGAGGAAAGGGGATAAAATTTGAAATTTAAGTAAAGAAAATATCTAATAAAAATAAAATTTAAAAATAAAAAAGGATAAAGGAAAACATGGACCAGTATTTAGTTCTACCAAGTTCACAGTAGTTATGCTGGTCCTGACCTGATTGTTAGTACTGTTATTTCTGCTTTGAAATGTCCCATTGTCTTAAACCATCTCAGCCATATAGCTTAGAACTGCTATTTTCAGCAAAGCTTCTGAGGGTTTGGAGAGGATTCCCTGGCCCAAGTTTTCTTAGGGCATGACATCAGTCTATCCTCCTCGGACAAGGACCCATCATTTACAGACTTTTATTGGTCAATATGGTAGTTTGAAGGAGAATATCCAGGACTCCCATTGTGCTCAATTTGTGGAACTGTCTGGGAAGAATAATGAAATAGGATTATGAGCCATGGCTGGAGGTGGGCTTTGAGGTTTCAAAAATCCCATACAATTCCCAGTTATCTTTCTCTACCTCATGTTTTTCCATAAAAAGTAATCTCCCTGCTACTGTTCCAGCACCATGCCTATGGGCCTGCCACCATGCACCCTCTTATGATGATCATTGACCTTAACCCTCTTAACCCTTGGGGGAACTATGAACCCCAAATCAAATGTTCTCTTTTATAACTTGCCTCGGTCATGGTGTTTTATAACAACTAAAAAAAAAAATAATAAGAAAGCCAAACTTTGTTTATTCCCTCATAACAAAATAACAGAAGGGGAAGAGGTTTGGCCTGAAAAGAATGTAGTCAGAGTTCTGACATTTTAGAAGATACTTATTTAGTGTTAAAAATGGCGATCCTTGTAATTTCATGTACACTTGCTGATTTCTCTTCTTTGTTTCATCCTTTCATGTGTTTGCTGTTATGGTCGGTTGCTAACAGTGGCTACTAGCGAATCAGGCATATATAGTCATATGAAATATACAGATTGATGGACTAATATAGGTTCACTTCATCTACTAATTTTTTTAGGAGAGGAGTTGGCTATCCCCTGTAAAGTCTATTTCAGTTTCATTATGGACTCCCACAATGAGGTCTGGTGGACCATTGATGGAAAGAAGCCTGATGACGTCACTGTTGACATCGCTATTAATGAAAGGTACCTTGACTGCATGCGGGGGCTCTGGTCTTTGTCAGTCTACAGTCTTGATGAATACTATTCAATGTATATGGTTATTAATTTTCATTTAGAAACGTAGCAAGGTTTTCAAATTTTCAAGGGCTGCAGGGTCATTAAACTTGCAACCCAATCACACACACTTGTCATTGCATGCCAAAGTTTGGAATGACATTGTCTTCAGGCTACATACCTTCATCACAGTGAACCCACAGAGCAGCCACCAGATTGTTTTAAGCTCAGCAAACTTCCCATGGTTCTGATTCTCACTTAGAAACATAAGGAGTATCTATTTCACATGAACAAGATGAATAAGAAGGAGAAATGTTGGCATGTGGTTCAATGAAAGTATAATATTATCTTTATCAGTCCTGGAGTGTGGGTCTAAATACTTTGTCTTACATATGTAGGTTTGTCTCTTCTATTAAAGTAACCATGCTTTTCTTATCTTTGCCTGATACTTGAGAATTACTTATTAAATATTAACTAAATACATTTTTGTTCTTTAAATTTCACTTTTCAAAGTAAATGTTCAAAAATCCCAAAGAGCTAATTTTCAAAAGCCTGTGGGTAATAATACATACCTTTCTTGATATAACAACAGGTCATTTCATCCCTAAGTAAACTTGATATTTGTAAGAATTTAACAGAGAAGAATGCACAGGTCTCTGGAGACAAAAGATTTCTCCATAAGTGAGATATAAATTGCTAGAGAGAATTGGTTTGCTCCAGAAACTAATAAATCACAGTGGTCACATATGTGACAGAATAGTTATTAAGACCCTAAATTTTGTCACCTTGTGCAAACAGACCTTAAGCTAATTGAATTTCTACAATTCAAACCTATTTCTTTCCTAATAGAATTGTAAGGTTTTGTAGAAGTTATAAAATGTCTGTCTGCTTTGAACAGCCTCTTTCCTTACTTAGCTTGCCCTCATTGGGCAAGCAGTAACAGATCAGATGTCTAAATAGTATCTGATAAATAAGTAATAGAGAAAGAGAGGGTATTACAGGAGGAATTCTTAGGGGATTCCTTCAGTTCAGGGGGATTAAGGGGCTCCACAATAGAAGCAGTGTTCAAATCAAACTTTCTCAGTTAAGACATGAATGGAAAGCTGGTAAAGGGAACATTGTATGCATAGACCCTGATGTTTGAGAAACACAGAAGAATTTATGACAATTTTAGCTTGAAGCCTCAAGGGACAATTTTTGGTCATTTCAGGAATGCTGAGAATTGTGATTCTCATCTTCCTAATAAATGAATACTTAGGATAGCAAAGTCATGTTATTCTACCTTGCTGTGAGTAAGATGTATTTGCAGTATTCTACAGAGCAGGAAATTAGCATGAAAGAAAACAACCGAGCCTCTGAATGAATGTTTATGAATGACAGTAAGTCTAATCTAAAGGAAAATATGGATATTGTTCTGCTAAGGGAGGGATATATTTAGATCCCACCCAGACAGCTAGTTCAAAGGGAATTAAATAAAGTCTTGTTCTTAGAACACTTGGTCTTAGATTCACTCGAGTTCGAATATATTTATTTCACAGCTCAGTTTTCTCATTCTGAGCTATTTCTTCTCTTCCAGTGTTAGGATTCAACTATGCAGTTTCAACATCTCACAAAATGTGCTGCCTGGGTTTGCAGGTCAGGCTTCCAGCGTCTCTGCACTGCAACAGTTACTGTGGGGTTAAATGGCTCTCATGAGCTCTCGTCCGTCTGTTGCTGCGGCGCAGATGCCTGTTCAGCCTTCCAAGTATTCCCGTAAATTATTCATATAATACGCTGCTGCTTCACGAAGCAGCCAAGACGTGCAAAGTTTAGTGACATTGCCCAAAGTACATAGCGTTCAGTGGCCAAACATGCATCAAAACCTAAATGAGTCTGATCCCAGATGATTCTTTGCAAACTGATACAGGCATTGTGCCTCAGTATCTAGATCAAAGATTTAGCTTGGAAAAAAAGAGGTGTAGCGAGACTCTAGCATTGGGGTTTGTCCAGTGCATGGTATGACGAGATCCTTACTAATACCCCATCTGCCCTCACCCAGGCCTCTAGAGTCCTTTACTTCTGATTCACAGAGAGAGCATAGACATGGTATCTCACAGCTATCTTTGATTTGCTTCTCCTTGTGTATAGTGTAAGTTATTCTTCAACAGAAGATGAAACAAGGATTCAGATTTTGAGCATCAAGAAAGTCACCCCTGAGGATCTCAGGCGCAACTATGTCTGTCATGCTCGAAATACCAAAGGGGAAGCCGAGCGAGCAGCCAAGGTGAAACAGAAAGGTAATGGATGCACCCAGCCGATGACTCTGTGAACTCTCAAAATAACACAATGGTGAATGCGAAAGAAGAGAGAGAATTCCTGCACCCTCATGGGACACAAAACACTGAGTCAGTTAAGTGAAAAATCCTAAGAGAAAGCTTCCATATTTGTGATGATGCTCAATATGTTGGTTCTGATACTGTCAAACACCTTTGTTTCTAAATGTTGCTTGAAAAAAGTCCATGTATGCAAAAGTACCATAATAAGACACAATTTCATATCTTAGATAATCATAAAAATGAAAATATTCCAAGTGAACAAAGATGTACCAGAATTTCTAGCGTCACATATGGCTGGTGAGCACAAAGATGCCTTTAGAAGTAACTGGAAGCAGGATTCAAGAGTAACAAGAATGATTGTGCTACATGACAGAATCGTTTGGGAATCTTTCCTGAATTAGGCACCCACAGCTATTCTTAGAAGTATATAAGAGACTGAAACATAATTAGCAGCCATCGATTTGTGTAGAAGAAGTTAAGGAGGGCAGATAATATCAATATTATTTAATTAATATTAATTCCCCCAAAATTTCAAATTCACATTTTAAACATGTATCAATGTTTAGGTAGTTTTATAATGTCATAATTAATAAAATAAAACTTATTAAAATATGATTTGGTATGATGTTAAAATAATTTCTTTATTAACATATATATTTTCTATTTGTTTGTTTTGTTGTTTATTTGATTGTTTGTTTTTTCGAGACAGGGTTTCTCTGTGTAGCCCTGGCTGTCCTGGAACTCACGCTGTAGACCAGGCCTGCCTCTGCCTCCCAAGTGCTGGGATTAAAGGCATGAGCCACCACTGCCTGGCCTGTATTTTCTATAATAAAGAAAAATTATAAATATTTCTTGTGGGAGCTGTTGCTCCTAAATCCTATTGCCTAAATTCCTCTTTGAGTCTTGACCCTCAATGTATCCAACCAAATCCCTTCCAAAGTACTTTCCAGTGGTATGGAGAAAAGTTAACAGTGATATCACATAATAATTATGTCATTCTAAAACATCCTAGCCCCTCACATTTGATACAATTTATAACATTTATATAAAAAATGAAAAGGTTGACATTGTTACATTTGCACTAGGCTTGAATCCCCTTTTATTATTATTTTTTTTTAAGCTGAGCAGTAAGCAAGATATACTTGAGCCTTTTGCTGCACATTAGAAAGAACTTGTATATAGATCTTAAGAAGTCTTAAAGAATTTGTTCAAGATGCTCCATTGCTTCCTTCCACTCCTCAGAAGCCACTGTATGGATGGGGGCACAGCATGCCCACAGCTTCTATGTTGGGTGCTGTGGATACCACAGAATCACTACTTCTTACCACAGTATATTATTTGTGCTCTTACATCATCCAATCTGATAAAACTCTAGCTTCCATACAGCCTAACTCTCTGATGTTGGAAAAGGCAAACACTGACTGAGTCTTATGTTTTCATAAAAACCGACAAAACGATACCAGTACATCTCAAATTGTTAAAAAATGTTCAGAAGTAGCATTGTTATTAATCTGTACTATCAACTATTCAATAAATGCTAGCTCTTATTTCTCCAAGGGTTTCATAGGCATTAATTGGCAAAAAAAAAAACCTCTGTAATCAAATAAATATCATTATAGTCTAGGTTATAAAATAAATCAAATTATTTTAGTCAAGACCTCTTAGAACCCTTAATATTTAACATTCCAAATGAAGGTCTTCGGGAGTTTAGATTGCTGCAGGCTGGGCGTTTTCAATTGTGTTAGAATCCAGGTTGTTTAAGTAGAGGGAATTTGGGGGCTTTCTTCTAAGGCTTGTACTCTGCAGAGCAGTAATAGAAGATGACATAGGTTGATAACATATCAAAGAATAGTATCAAAGCACACACAAGTAATGTTTCATGTGGGAGACATGCACAAGCTTGTCTGCCAGCCCACCTGAATAATTATGGTAGCACTGAATAGCTGGCTCTGAGTGTAGCTGGACAGCAGTGGGGACAGCTGTGAAGGGTCACATGACCCACCTGTTCAATGAGTGCTGACACTTGTACTTTACATCTGTTCTTCATCAAAACAATGACAGAAACCACACACTGGTGGCCCAGGTTTGTTATCCTGCTGTGTGGGAGACTGAGGCAGAAAGTGCAGGAGTATAGGTTGGCCTTAGCTACATAGCACATTCAGAACTAGCCTGTACTACCTGAGAACCTGTCTCTAACAATTAAATTAAAAAACGAACAAAAACTGTGACAGAAAGAGGTTACTACATGAATGAGAAGAGTTTACTGGAACAGTCTTTGTTGAAAGCACATTTCATTTATTTAGTTAAGCTACTACACAAAGATAGGAGAGAGCTAAAGCAAACATTTCAAATATGAATGTGCAGTAGTTTTATGATCAGAGAGTGGCAAGGGTTAAGGAGATGTGTGCTTAATCATATGAGAGGCCGCCAAGCCACTTGCCAAGGAGGCTTGCTGTCTCACACAGCCACCAATAGTACACAGACCCTTCACATGCTCCCTTTCTCACCAGTGTTTGGAGCTGCCAACTGTTAGACTCTAGCTGTCGTAGTATATGAACGTTTGCAACTCACTGCAACTGGTCTCTGAGGCACTGGTCATGCTGAAGGCTTTGGTGTAAGCTCATTCATTGGTCATTAATCATTCTTTGTGCAAGGCCGTTAAAAGCCTTCAGTCATTTTTAGCCAGATCATTTACTTTAAATTTAATGTGATGTACAGCTCATACTATGCACGTGCATAAAACACATACAAACACATATGCATACCAACACATACAAGCACCAAATGCAATCCTTTGTTAACTATACAACCTTTAAATATTTCCATCCAGCTTGTGAATTTATTTTTTGAAAGATGTGTTTTGCCTATGTGCATAAGTATTTTGCCTGTATAAATATGCATATACACATACAAAAACATATATATGTACCGTGTGTGTGTGTGTGTGTGTGTGTGTG
>JADRCD010206780.1:0-42117 GCA_019843815.1 Montemys delectorum
ATAACTTTTTCTTCTTCCCTTGATCTTCTGTGTTCTGCTCATTCTAATAAGTTTATTGAAGCATTCTTCCCCTCAGAACAAATTTCATACATGTAAAGGGTACATTTTTTATTTAATAATTTACACTGGAAAATAACAATTGCATATAATTCTTTAATTATAATATACTTTGAAACATAATGGGATGACTCGGTCAAACAAACTATCAGATATTTTTGTGATAAGAACTCAAAATGTATTCTTCTGACAGGTTCCAGAAACACAGGTATCAGGTTGAACAACATGTCTGTTGAATTTACTCCTCTGTCTAATTGAACTTTTAGACCCTTTGATCATCATTGATCTATATCCTGACACATACTCTGCAGTCTTTATTCTGTCCTCTTGTTTTATGAGGTGATTTTTGGCTTGCATATGTAAGTGAGGTCCTTCAGTGCTTGACTTCTGTGCCTGTTTTATTTCACCTGGGAACATATCAAAATAAAACAAAATAACTATCAAAGAGAGATCTTGAGTTCATTTTAGCATTATTTAGAATAACTATGACATTGAATCAACTTCAGTATCCATTAATAAAATAATGCAATAAGAAAATATTAAGGAAAATATTTGGAAATATATATATATATACCTGGAGATCTGTTGCTTTAGTCAATACAATGAGTATATTATTCACTCATCAAATTTTTCTCTTTACCTTTTTGTTGACCTACAATCTCTAGGCAACATGTGAGCTGTTTCTGCCACTATGTTTAATTTACATTTTCTTGCAGTTCATATAAAGGGAATTGTACAGTATGTGTTGTTTTTCTGTCTGACTTCTTCAACTATGCACAATCATGTCAAGATTCATAAATGATGTATCATGTAGCATAGTACATTCTTGGTTCATTGTGAGTGACATTCCTTCAGAAGAATAAATATGTTAGTGGATATTTTCACTTTTTGCAACTTTGAGCTATTATCAAGGGGAATTTTATAGTTGTTTGTATTTTCTTAGGGGCTAGAGAGATAGGTCAGTGAGTATTGAGTGTTTGCTGTGTAAGCAGGAGGACCTGAGTTTGAATTCTCAGCGTTCATGTAAGGGGTAAGGCACTATCACACACAGCCATAACAATACTGATGGGAATAGACAAGAAACATGAAAGACATGTGACATCCTTTTCTGGCCACTATATAACAGATGTACGTACATGTGCGCGCACACACATATTACACACATGCACACACACGTTCCATGGACGTGTTTTTATTTCTGTTAAATACTTAAGAGTGAGTGATACAATGGCTGAAGATTTAATATTTTATCAGCCATCTAAAACTACCTATAGTGCCCCTACCATTCTACATTCTTACTAGCAGAGTGAAAGATAAAGTGTTTTATAGTTTTCTGGGATTCTGTATGATTTTATTTATTTGTTTTCCTGTTCTACGATGTATTGGTATCCATGTAATTTGAGGTGTCTTTGCCCAATAGCTGCTGATATTGAGCACATTTTTATTTGCTTATTCAGTATCCTTATCCACATGGCTCTGGTTATTTTAACTTCCTAGGTTTGGAAGCAGATCTTCTTAGTCTTTTAAATTTTCTGAAGAAGTTGATATAAAAAGGTTGTAGAATTTTCCAGAGGATACCTCAATGGATAGTATTGTTTTGGAGAGAATTTTAAACTTCTTTTATACTCTATTTCATTAATTTTCCATCTTCTTTATTCCATCTGCATTGGTTTTAGCATGCCTAATATTCTATTTTCTTAAGTTCAAAATTGGAGTTTGATACGATACGTTTTTTTTAACAGAAGCATTTAGTGTGAAGCATCCCTTCCAAAGTGCTTCTTATTTACAATCCAGCCACTGCTCCACTTCTAGTACTCACTCCCATAGTTCCTCATCCCTACCCTGTCCCCAAGAATTCATAACAGAGGAATCTTGAATGGCCAAGAAGCATTTAAAGAAATGTTCAAAGTCCTTAACCTTCAGGGAAATTCGAATCAAAAGAACCTTGAGATTCCACCTAGGATCAATCAGATAGAGGAAGAACAAAAAACTCGGGTGACAGTACATAATGGCAAGAATGTGTAGAAAGAGGAACTCTTTTCCATTGCTAGTGGGATTGCAAACTGGCACAACCACTCTGAAAATCAATCTGGTGGTTCCTGAGACAATTGAAAATAAATCTACGTGAACACCCAGCTATACCATTCCTGGGCATATACTCAAAATTTGCCCCACCATGCCAGAGGAACATGTGTGCTATGATTTTCATAGAGGTCATATTTGTAATAGCCAGAAGCTAGCAACAACCCAAATGTTCCACAATGGAAGAATGGATACAGAAAATATGGTACATTTATACAATGGAATACAATGCAGCTACTAAGACTGAAGACATCTTGAATTTTGCAGGTAAACTGATGGAACTAGAAAATATCATCCTGAGTGAGGTAACTCAGACCCAAAAGGACATACATGCTATGTTCTCACTAATAAGTGAACATCAGCCAAAAAGTACAGAACACCTAGGGTACAACCCTCAGAGTTTAAGAACTTTAACAAGCAGAAAGGCCAAGTGAGAATGCTTCAATCTCACTTAGTAGGGGGAAAAATAATCACAGGAGGCAGAGGGTGAGAGGGACCACAGTGGGAGAGGGGAGGAGGAGGAGAAAAGGGGAACAGGATTAGATATGATGGGACAGGAAATAAGCCCAGAGGGCCAGCAGAATGAATGGAAATATGCAGCCTCAAAAGATGGGAGGTATTGAGACCCTCTAGGAAATATCAGAGATCTAGGAAGTGAGAGACACTCAGGGCTCAATGAGAGAGACTTTAGATGAAGTAAGTGTTCAACAGTGAGGAAAGGGAAATTGAAGAGTCCACCTCCAGTAGATAGACAGGGCCTCAAGAAGAGGGATGGTGTTATCAACTCACAGTCAAAATTTCTGACCCAAAGTTTGTTTTGAAGCTTCTCAGATAGGTACTTTTGGTCCATGAACTTCCCTTTATCTATGTAGCGCGATTGCTGTATTGTAGAATTCTAGTGTAGTGACAATTTTGGAATTTTGGTGTCTTTAAAAACAGCAGAACTATTTTAAGAATACGTTTTCATTTTAATCCCAGGTGTGTGCTATAGGGCTACTTCAGATTGCCCACGGCAGCTGACGATAGCCTTGTGCTCTAGCATGATTTTGCCAGGTGCAGATACTTTTAGTGATCATGTGATATTTGGAACTGATCATGTGATATTTGGGTTCTGGGGACTTTTTTAGGATATACATAAATACAAGGCAGTGGGAAGGCTGAGTGGGTTGTCAGTCGGTTGGTTGTTGACTAGTTGGTGGTTGTTGAAGGCTGGTTGGTCATTGTTGGTCATGGTTTGCTAAACAGTCATGCGAAAAGAATCAACAACAAGAAGAAATTAGATATCTTGACCTCAAAGATCAAACTTGCCCAAGGAACTCAATGCCCCTAATGAGCAGGAAGTAGTCTAATGATAATATTACCACTTCCTGACTCCTGACTTTATTCAAGGATCTCTTTCCTTTCCTTTCCTTTCTCTATCCTTTTTACCTCTCTTATATAGTGTTAGAGGGCTCAAAGTGTGGAAGAAAAATAGTGGAGAACGGTGGAAGAATAAAAAAACCCACAAAGTAGCCAAAGGCCAATTACCCCATAGCTAACCAATACGCTGCCTATTTCTGTCATCACCATTTTCCCGTTACTCTGAATTGTATTGTACTCTTTGGTCTTTTCAGTTCTTGTAGTTTCTCCCATAATATAATATAATATAAAGTAATTTAATTTATTGTTATTCTCATTCATCTATTTTGTATTATTTTCTTCTTAAAAGAGAATCTCAAGCCTTTCATATTTTATTTGTCAAATATATATATACCAATATAGCGATTATAATTGTTTTGTGGTTGTTATCATCTAATTATAATGTCTCCAATAATTCGATTGATACTTTTTGACCATAATAAGTTACAGTACCTTGTTTATTTCATGGATGTCAGATTGTAAATTTAGTTGTTGGATGAACAACAATTTTTGGTCTATACAGCTTTTTTTTTTTTTGCTTGAAAATATTTTGATAGTTTAAGTTATGTTTTAAAGATTTTTCTTTTTCTTTTTTAAAGAAAGACCTTTTTTAAAGGAATAGCATTAAATTTAGTACTATTTTCCGAACAGAGGCACAATCTTTCTTGTCCCAGATCCCAGGAATGATAAGATTGCCAGAATGGACTGTGGGAAATAATAATATTGTTGGTTCATTGTGAAACTGGGTACTTAACTCTAACAAAGGGTTGACTATTTTTCTAGCATTTCGTTTCTTCTCATTTCTCCTGGGGACATTGCCTTTGATATTATGGTCTGTGAGGCCTATGTAGTCAGACTTTCTTCCTTAGCCTGTATTCTTGGAATTTTAAACCATTGAGTTTACCTTAATGCCTTTTGGTTTTCCATCTCTTAGGGACTACTCCCTTTGTTTTCCAGTGTCTGTCTATTGAAAGCTGATGTTTAAAGAATTTTGTCTGTGTTTTGTCTGTTACAGTTTAGAAGAACATGGCTGGTCCCTGTTCCTTAGTAGACTAGTATAAGATTCAAATAGACACTCTCATGAAATATTTATACTATTACTTGAGTGAGATTTCAGCGTTAGGTTAACACTCTTTTGCATGTGGGAGCCAGAGGTCAATATTAAGTGTCTTTCTCCATCACTCCCCACTTAACTTTGTGAGACTAGTTCTTTCATTGAGCCTAGAGATCCTTGAGTTGGCTGGGCTGATACTGCCTGGCCAATGAGATCCAGGTATCTGTTTGTTGCTGACTTCTGACTCCCAATTGGAAGTATCTTTTACAGCCCAGACTTTGATGTGACTGCTGCATTTGAATTTATATTTTCCTGCTTGTGAGAAAGGTTGTTTATACACAGTCTTTCGGTCTTCGATAAAGTGTTTTTTTTTTTAAATTCTTCCTTTGAGAATTCCATATGTATTTAAAATATAATTAGATCATATTATCCCTCTCCTTCCTCCAACTGTTCTTAGCATTCCTCCATCACATCTTCATCCCAACTTATGCTCTTTTCAGAGCCCACTGGGTACACTCAGTATATACAAAGGTAGAAGACTATCGCCTGAAACTGGGAAACCCACTAAGACTGACTTTTCTGAAGACAATCAACTCTTCTTAAGTCAGCAGCCAGCTCCTCAGCTCAGAGAGGAGCCTTGTGAACCCCTTTCATCTGTGCTGAAATTTTGACTGACTGAGTTTCCTGAAAGTTAAACAGAGCTGTGATTTTCCGAGTGGCACAGAACTGTCATGTATAGAAGATGCTGTTTCACAGTGGTCCATCCTAACCTGTGGTGCCTACAGTCTCTTTCAGTGTTTCCTAAGCCATGAAGATGGGGAGCGTGTGTGCTATAGATGATCCATTTAGCAATGAATACCTCACAGCTACTCATTTTCTGACTGCTTTGGGTCTATGTATTCATTACCACCCTCTGAAAAATGGAAGCTTCTCTGATCAAGGCAAAATATTATTGGGTATTTTTTTAATAGCTGTTCATCATAATTTCAACTAAGGCAAGTAATAGCATGATATAGCATATAGGGACAGAATTATCTGAGGACTGAGACCATTGTACCAGAAAAGTTGTAGATACAACAGCAAGGACATCTTGTTCTGAAATGTCCCATGGATTAGCAGGAGACTTTTGAAGCTTTCTGTTCATACTTAATTTTCTTATTAACTCAATAATAATAATATTATCCATATTCATATAATTGTGACAGTTACTTATTATAATAAATTTCAATCTACTTCAAAGAAATTAAACATTGTAAATAATTATACAATTTCTTTAACATTTTTATGGTTTAGCTTTATAAAATGTTTGTTGTAAGTATTTTTAATAGTACTTACTTCATGGTTATTTACTGTATTACTTATATCGTTCACAGATAATGTCCAAACTGAAAACACTAAGAGTTCCAACAGATTATAAATGACTTATGTAACTAAAATTAGAAAATATTTGTATGTTTGATTCATCTGTCATTATCTAGCTTTCTATTTATGCATCTATCTTCTTATCTTTAGTGAATTTTCTACATAGTTCAGCAAGGTTTAAAATAAAAATGACATAGCATTAGAAAAAGCAAAAGAACCATGTTTTAATGACAGACATTTTTACAGTATTGATACCAAATTATGGGGCCCATTGCCTTTAAAAGCATAACTTCAAACACAATACTAGATTTGTTTTAAATGTAAGTATGGAATTGCTGAGAAGAATCTTTCCCCATTTACATCAAAGATGAAAGAAGATTTGTGATAATGCTCAGGCTATTCTCCTGTCATGATAATTGGACTATTCACCAAACTGAATTAAGAACAGAGAGATGAGTAGGGAGCCTGTCCATTTATACCTTCCCCCATATCTAACCAGTGATAAAAATGTTAGCTTGCTGTCGATGCCACCAGAAACACGTTTGCTTTCATAAAATGCCATATGCATGTATATTTTCATGAGAATATGTTATTATAAGATTATGGAATACATTTCCCCTAATTTATCAAATAGGAGCAGGATTATGACTCGGTAAGATTCGTTCACCATTTTGTTTGTTTAAATTCACACTAGTGCTGGAGGTCTGTCAGCTCCAGTTTTGGAATTTGGTATGTGAGCATGATAAATCTTATTGGTAGCGTGGGCGCCATTAGGACGGTTTTCAGATTACAAGATGCTTAGCTGCATTTAAAATTCTGATGAACAATAAATAATCTTTTGGTGTATATATGTTCCAAGCAACATTTGAAAGATACTTACACTAAAATATTCATTTCCAAAAAAATCTGAAATGCAAATGTACTTCTGTTCCTTAGTTCTGACAATCCTGCTATTTGTCAGTCAGCATCCGAGTGTCAACTCCTTTTACAGTAGCCATTGTAGACCCAGATTTACCCTCAAACTACATCTATCTTTGTAATGTCAATACCTCTTCAGGTAACTGTTTCTAGGTTTTTCTATCTTCTTCATTGTTTTTATTTTTAAAGGTTTATTGTTTGGTGTGTGTGTCTGTGTATGCCACATGTGTGCAGTCACCTGGATGTGGAGTAATAGACAGTTGTGAGATATCTGAGTTGGATGCTGGGAACTGAACCCATGACCTCTGATAGAGCAACATATTCCTACACACTGAGCCACCTCCCTAGTGCATAATACATATGTTTTTGTGATCTTCAATTCTCATTATATCAGCTACACTTTTACATGATTATCAATTAGGCCTAAACATTTTAACTAAATACAGTTTTCTGTAGTATATAGTCCTCAGTTCTAAATATCCCATCTCTAACCAATCGTTCTTGCTTTGTTAATTTATCTCTTAGGATATACTAATTCTAACATTTGACTTCTGCTTTTAAAATGAATTAATGCTTAATCATTTTTGGCTTCCTTTTCCACTCTGTTTGTTATCTCCATCTTTAATGTTACTTTTTTTTTTTTTTAAATTCATTAAATGCACCTCATAGTCGTGTGTGGTACAGAGTTACTGTTACAAGGAGCAGATGATCTGGACTTAGAGAGCCCTTCTTGCTTTTACAATCTATTAGCTATAATTTTTGTCAAGTTACCCTGTATTTCAGTTGCAGATCTCTGTGAAAGAAAAATGGTAATGAGACATGATGCATAAGGTAACTGTCGTGACTAAACATTGTATGTAAAGCATACAGACAATTTGCTTCTGGTCCATGGTACAAATCACACTTTGTTAGCAGAATTGTTGTCATCATCATCATCACCACCATTATGGTCATCAAGAAGGCCTAAATATCTAAATCCTTTCAACTGGCTGTCCGTCAAACCTATTCAAATTGTACTGTACTCTGTACATGTACATTAAAAAAAAGAAAAGCTTTGCTTTTGGTTGATAAATATGAACCTCAACTTGGACCTCTATACTATCCAGCACTGGAATTTTATCCCAGAGAGTCATTCCACCATTAGTTATTTCTTCTCTAACCAGCTTTGGCCATCTCCTCATCTCCTCTTGCTTTTTGGATATGCCTTGCTGAAAAAAATGTAGGTAGACAGAGGAACCCTTACACAGACTCATTACCTCGTTTTCCTACTCAGACTCAGTCTGTCATCCTTTGGCTCTAAATCTACTCTCATTTGTCCTTAACCTTCCCTATTTTTGCGTATGTATCATGTCTCATCCCTCGTCTATGCTAAACACCTAAGAAGCATTACAAACTATCACATCCAAATGCCATGTTCTTGACACCGTCAGAAGATCACCAACATCCCATGTCTCACCTTCACCCTTGTAATTGCTTGGCATAAAACCTTTGTTCCCTATTTGAGTGTCTTCCGCACAAGGCCCAGGCATTACCCTCCTGCATAAAAATGACTTAGTTTACCTAGTCTTTTTGTCTTCTATGCTAGAAACATTAGACTGTAGAAAGAAAATTCATGGAAGAAGTAAATTAATAATCCACGAAAAGCACTGATAATAATGTTTTATGCAAACACTAACAAATAATTATGGCTACATTTTCTCTATCAGTACATCTTTTCTCCTTCACAGACTTGATTCAGAAATGGCTAATACAGGCAAACACATGGAGCTACAAGGCATCACAGGCTTAAATGTCATCAGATGTATGTCAACATAAAACAAAACATATGATGCGTTCTGGACTTTTAGAAAGCTGATCTTTTTTGAAGTGCTTGTGTAACTCCCCTTTGAAATGAACTTGAATTAAGAACGGGTGGTGCTTCACGGTACTTAAAGTATGAGGAATATATTAAATGTCCTCTATATTCATTCATTCAGGGAGTAGTTATTAGATTCTAAACACTATGTGTGGTATAGTAAGATTTGTATGGGCCATAATTACGAGTCTGCTATAATAATTTTATGTAAAAAGAATAAGAGAATCATTGTACATAAATGGCTGTAAGCCCAACCATTTTTTTCCTTTTGACAATCCCTTTTGGATTAAGTAGTAGCAATCACTACTTTTCCCTTTTAGTATGACATGATGTCAGCATTTAGGACTTGCGGAAAAAGACCACTGAAGTTCACTGGATTTAAGCTAGTCTTTTGTGCAGGTTTCTTAGTACAGTTTTTACCTAAGTGGTCAATCCAATGTACCCTCATTTTCATGGAAGCAGAAAATATTTTTCAGTGTAAACAAGCCTGTTAAAATTCTTTTTATCCTAGTGGAATACTTTTCCTCTGGCACAGGGACATCACAAGTGGGACTACCGACTGTGCCTGAGCACAGGTGTGTAGAGTCAGCATGTGTGTGCATCCAGAATGCTGGAGAATCACAAGCACAATCTGTCTTCTTACCACAAACCAGTGACTTACTTCATTCCTTAACCTTAAACATGCATCGCAAATCAAGAAAGGACAAAGGAAATGGAAAATCCTTGACTGATAGAGTAGTCCAAGACAATAAACTTCTGTTCTGATAAATACTTTATGGTAAATAAGTTGTAAATTAATTATGTCTATTCTTATGCCTGTAGCTGTGACAAGAAATATCCAAATGATTGAAATTTCATGTTCAAGCCATGTAATAAATGCTGTATTATATTACTATAGTAAAATAAATGTATTTGACTATAACTAAGTATATTGTCATTATTACTGTGTGGTACAATTATCTCAAGTATGTCTTATACAGAGGCCTTGTAATATTAGAAACAGGTAATCATTATTTGTTTGACTGGTAGCCTGTATCATTAGTTCTGGCCACAAGGAAAGTAATTCATAAAAAAAAAAAAAAAAAAAAAAAAGCTTTGGAATAGTTACTGAATTCATCTCCTGACTTCTTTGAAGAAAACCACTTTAGTGTTTACTACTCAGAGGTCAAAGTCTGTAACAGTACACTAAAACTTTATAGCTTTCAGGTTGGAAGATTTTAACTCCACCCTGAAATTTGATGGTATGCTTTTAGAGATCATAGACTGTCTCTTTGATGTGAAGGAAATAACTGTATTACAGGGCAGCTTCAGGGCCCCAGCAATTGGATCCTACTGACTTTGAGGCTCGCACTTACAGAAAGAACTTGACATCACTTAGTAAGATTTCACTCCACACAATCACTACTTCTCTACTCATGCCCTGCCTCCTTAATCCAAAAGCTCAATAATAATTGGTCATTTGATTTCCTTGAGTGTAGCAGATATGTATCATTGTTTTCTTTGAGAATAAAAAAGTTTACTTTGGTCCATTTTGATAAATGGAAATAGATAACTCATCAATCAATCAAAGCTTGCATAGTAAAATTGGCAGAAAAATTTTTATTTATATTTAAATCCATGTATTTGATTGCCAAATTTAACAGTTTTATGTTTTAACACAACGTTGGCTTATTCATAAGCTTATTGTCATTCATAATAAGTTTCTTTTACAGTGGCTATAATTTTTTAAAGAACTTTAGACTTTTCTTTATGTAGTATGAAACATCTATTATTAATGAAATATTGGTGTTTTTTTTCCCTTGAATTGTCTTGAAAGAATTATGTTCTCTTATTTAGAAAAAAAGCTCTTTGGACAGGAGTATTCTCACAGAAAAATCATTATATCCACATATTTCCATAAGATACACTACTAAACTTAGTAGTCCCATCACACTTGAGCTCCAGATATTGTTGCTTTAATGCATTCCCTCACTACTTTGATAAAAGCCTTAAGATGTTACCAGTAGTTCTTTGATGATTTCCTCTGATGTTCCAGTACCTTTCTTTTTTTTCTCAAAAAAATCTGTTTTGCATAAACATGAGAAGTCAAGGCAGTTTGAATTAATGAGTAAAAATATTCAAGTTTTAGCAACAGGAACACCTCTATTTATAATCAATTCTCTCCCACATTGTAGCTATCCCTTTCTCAATGTAAGAAAATTTTATTTTATATTTTCAGAAACTATGAACAATTTACTTTAAAATAAGTCCAAATACATCATTCAACTTTATAATTTGGAGGTTTGTTCAGCAGTATACTACTGAATTAATGAGATTTTTAATGGAATTGAGAAAGAGGAGAATCATATTGACCTAGATATTGACTTACTCTGATTCACTTCTCTGTCACCCCACTCCTGAATGAGCTCCACATTCTGCTTGATGACTGTGACTGCTTGAAGAGATGCTTAGTTTTTAGCTTCCAGTTACTCTCTGGGGATTATGTGTTATAACAAGCCATTGTAGATTGTTTATTATATCCCAAACTGTTTAACATTTCTATTGGGATAAACTGCTAGCAAATCACCCGTTTACTCAAATTTGTCTATTTAAACCTCAAAATTGACCTTCTATTATACATATCCTGTTCAGAATTGAAGGGTAAAGGGTACTAGCCAAAGACTGCTAATTCATTACTAATGTGGAAGGTTGTCTACTTCATACTGATTCTTATTGTTTCACATTCGGTCATAGTCAGGGATGCTGTGTCTCTCTAAGCCAAAATAACCTGTTTAGTTGCCTCCTCATGATGTATATATAATGCAGCTCTTCCAGTGCTTATGTTGTGTTATACGCGTTTGAAGCTAAGAGTGTTCTTCCACAGCTCTATTCTGGGAAAGCACGCCATTCTGCCAACTCTCTGTGGTACCTGTGGGATTATAGTTTTCCTATTGTGCTAAAATGTCATTTTCATTCCTCTTCCTGTACTGTGTGAACTGATGACTTAGACATCTAAAATCTATGTCTGATATGTTCGCCCCATTTTCTACCCCTAAAAGTGAAAGTTACTAGGTTTCACTCCCACCTTTGTCTCTTCTCTGTTGCACCGCACCTGTTCTCATTCTCTCCAGACTGGTAGCTTTGTGTTTGCGGCAGAAGGGGACGATTTTTTAGGTCAGTGCATTGTGAGTGAGAGGGATATCTCTTTTCCTTTACTTTGGGTGCTGCCTCATTTTGTAGTATCCTGGAGGGGTTAGAGTCACCAACAGTCACACTGATTGCGCATGGGCCAGTGTGTGCAGGTGCTTACATCTTTGTTTCAGAGATTGCATTCACAGTACAGAAACATCATAAAGAATGTAAAGCCCACGATAGTCATACTTTTTAAAGCTCTCTCTGCTTTGTGTTCAAACTGGACAATGAGGTATAATTTGCCACGTGCTTAGCAAGGACTAGTCACAAAAGCAAAAACATATCCCTTATGAACACACCATTGCTTGTTAGGTCTTTTCATAGCTTTGATAAAAGTTACCACGAATAGTCAATTTTCTCTTGTTTAAAATGGACTTTCTTCAATCAGTCTAATTTTCCAATATTTTAATGTTATAATTTCTAAAGTTTATTTCTTAAACTACTGGACTTTATAGCCCATGCAAAGCAAAGCTCCTGGCATTCAATACATGAATTCTATTTGCTTGAAACCAGAATGAATATTATGATAAAGTTGTGTTTTTATTTTAAAATACTTGATACACTTTCACCTTTTTAATTATTTCTTTTGTTTTTTTCTTTCTTTTGCCTTCTTGGGAATCTTCAGCTGGGCCCTACTTCCTCATTAGTTGTTGCTAGCAAAAGGAAAGGATAAATCAAAGGTTATAGTATATATGTGTTATATTAAAAGGTAAGGTCACTCATATATCAACCAATGCAATTAGTATATTAACAATGTTAATGTAGGTACACTCATTTATTTGCACATTGAGGAACTATTTAGTTTTTCAGATTTAGTGGATCCTATTGGTGAGGGCAAAGAAAACAGCTGGGGATACATGGATTATATAATGGACAATTGATGATTAGCTTTCCTTTGATAGAACTTCTGCCAAATACAAATGGAATCCCCTTAAAATTTCCTCAGCTATAGAGTATGTATTTCTGTTTTCTATTTCAACTCTGTTCAAGTGAAAGGAAATACAGTATTAATTCTTTTACCACACAGTGTAAGAGTTTGAACATTCTTTAAGCTCCATGCCATGTAGATAGTGTGAGAATCGGTGGTTAAACCACAGAGCCTAACCTGAGTGTGGATTAGAGAGCTGGGGAAGTGGAGTGGACAGAGGAGGACAGTTTTTAGGAGATGATCCCAGTGTTGTGGGTTGTGACTCCACATTTGCCTGTTCCAGCATCTGTCATTGACCCAGGAGCCCAAAGAGGACACCACAGCCTGTGTAATCTTGTCTTCTTGTCTATAACAGTTTTTAAAATTTGCTCTAATTTTGACAATATTATCCATATATGGATTTTTATTGTAATCATTTTCATACCCCCATTTCTCTTTCTTATCTTTTCATTCTCAGGGACTCACACTCTCCTAAATTAGTTCCCTTCCTACCTTCATACCTTCATGTTTCCTCTTGGTGAAGATTTTTTTTTTTTTTGCAGGTGGTCATGGTACAGTTGTATTCTGAGAAAGGAATATATATTTAAAAGGAGGATATAAAATTTAGTCAGGGCTCTTAACACTGAGAAATCTCTTCTCTTCCATTCTGGCTCATTTTTTATACTTCTCTGAAATATACAATGTATATAGTTGTTCATGACAGTTGGATCTTCAGTTGATGCTACTATCACTTTCAAGTGTTTGGCTCTTTGCTTCCTCCTCCCTTCTGTTACTCTTCTCTGATCTCTTCCTCATATCTCTTATTTTTAGTTACTGTATAAGATGAAAAAAAGCTTGTAGTTTATTTGATGTCCTAAGTTTGTTCATTATATGGCAATATGGAAGAGTCAGGTTTTGCTAAAAATCTAATTCTTGGGGACAAGGAAGATTGTCATAGCCATTGTTCTAAGTAAATCATATTCTGTCTTCTTAGTTTGTGCTAGAGATGCATTCTCATTTTTTTTAGAAGCAGGTGGAACCATTGAGGGATTTAAATGAAAATGATGAAAAGAAATGATGACTATCACATCTACAAAATCTTCAAAAGCTACTTATTATTCTCTACATTCTATGTTCTACTCCATTGTGTTATAACCATATTTGGAGATGAATGTCTGTCATCCTATGTCCTTAAGTGACAAGATGAAACAAAACTTCTCCACCATTTTACATATATACATGCATACATATATACATACATACATACATACATACATACATACATACATGCACACACACATTTAAAGCAATTTTTGAAGTTGTTATGCCAACATATTGCATCCTATTTTGTCTGACAGGGAATAATTGTTCAGTTGCAAAGGACTGTACAGACTTGTCATTTTTTTTTTAAATCTCTAGGGAGCTGCAGTGTCAATCACAAGCAATACCATCTCATTTGGAACACCCTAATATTGCAAAGAAAGAATATACATTTTTATTTATTTTACAAATACCATTGTTGTCAATTCTTCATCGACCATACTCAGAGTAGATGGAAGACTTCATGAGTTTTTTTTTTAATATAATGACTTTTGTATATAACATTTCTTTTTTAATATTAAGGTTACCTTACCTTCACTAAGGTCATATTAACTTCAAATTTTAAATGCCTTTGGGAGGAAGTGTATTTTAATTCTTATCAGTCATTTATTCCTTAGTGAAAAAGATATGTAATGAATCTGAGTATTTTCTAAAAATGGGTTTGGATAGCAGGAAAAATGAAGAGATAATAAGGGACCATAGCACCTGTCAGGAAATAGGAAGAAGTACACAGAGATTGATTGTTGATGACTAAATTTCTCTATTTTAAAATTTTTACTTGGACTTGGTCTTTGTTTAATACTCTAGTGCATGTTACAATTAAATATAAGCTCTAGAGAAATCTTAACATCCTTAGTCTTATAGAAAACTAATTTATATTTATGCCATCAGGGTTTCTAAACTCTAGTTCAAATATGAGTTGTTGGGGACAGAAAACTTTGGAAAGTCATTTGCTTATTTTGAGTGTTTTTTTTTTTAATTTCTGATATTGATGGAATGATGGTGTGTATGCACTTCTGTTGAAATTGATGAGACATCAATGGATTGATCTTTCCAAATTTCATTGACATGGATGGAAAGCATTTAGAAGTGAAAACATCCCAGTTCTTAATTCTATAGTACAAGCATGGAACATGTGTACAATACCATTTCTGTAGAGACCATGTCTAATAAAGCATACCATCAATTGGATAAAAAAAATTTATAGCAGTTTTAAATGTTTACAACATTTTACTTACTAGTATTCATAGTTTACTCATACTGGACCTAAGGTCAGATTTGTAATTTATTGTTTATCTTATCCAGGCAATATTTGGTCTTACTACATATAAAAAAGGGATTTGAATTTTTCTAACTTCTGCTCTTCTCCAAAGTCCCAATGGAATCAAAGTTTAGAATGATATTTTTATTTTTTGCCAGTACTCTTATGTATAACATTAATCTCTCTAGATAGACCTTCTATTTACTAGTAACATGAAGCAAATATTTCTATCTATTACATTTTAATTTTTGGGTTTGTTTTCTGTGGTCATATTAGTTTTAGATTTTATATTATGAGATTTATATTTTCCCTTGCTTTAATTTTTTAGGAGATTTAAAAAACTCTTTTCAGTGCTTTATATTTCAGTTTTTCAATAAAATAATTATACATTATTAGATATGTATAACTATGTATATGTATTAGATATGTATAACTAATATGTTGTAGATATGAATAACTAGCATGCACACACACACACACATACACAAGCTAGAAATCTTATGGGCATAACTGTATTCCATGAGCAAAATCAACTGTCATTAAAAGGACTTTTTTTTTTCCCAAGGACCACTGACTTTTGAGAATTCAGCGAAGTAATCTGAAGTAACAGGGAATATAGTCTTTTTTCTTAGTATTTGGCTGTGGGTCTCTGCATCAGTTGCTGCGTTAAGTCTCTCTGATGACAGTTATGCTAGGCTCCTTTCTGTAATTCTAGCAGAATATCATTAATAGTGTCAGGGGTGAGCTCCCTCTCCTGGCATGGGTGTCAATTTGGGTGTGTCACTGGTTGGCTCCTCCATTAAATTCTGCTCCATCTTTTACCCCTGCACATCTTGTATGCAGGAGAAATTGTGGGTCTAAGGTTTTATGGTTGGGTTGGTGTCCCAATCTCTTCATTGGAAGTCCTGCATAGTTAGAGAAGATGGAGGCTTCATACTCGCTTTTGTTAGAGGAGTCCTAGCTAGGGTCGCATTCAGATTCCTGGGAATTTCCATTGTCCTAGGTTTCTAGTTGTGCCAGAGGTGCTCCCCCTCAATCCAGTTATGTCTCCCAGTACCCTTTCCTTCTGTCCTTCCCCAACCTCATCCCTCCTGTTACCATCCAACCCTCCCCCATCCAGTACCCTCCCTCTATCCCGCCATGTCTAGTCTATTTCCCCTTCTCAGTGAAATTAAAGGATCCCCCACTTGGGGCCTCCTTATTACTTATCTTCTTTGGGTATTAAATTTATACTATCCCCACCCTCCTTCTCTGCTTTCCATTTTCTTCCATGGCACTCCCTTCAAACTCATGTACTTTTCTTTAATTGTTGTTACAGATGTTTATATAAATACAGTCTATTGAATCTTCTTAGTCTTATTTATATGTGTAGTTGTTAAGGGCTGACTGGGATTGGATAAGTTTATCAGGAGGCTTATCCCTGAAGAACAGTGATTCTTTCTTTCTTTGCTGCCATTAACTGCCTGCATTTCTTCATCTGGGGGTAGGGCCTTGTGAGATTTCTCTCATGTGCATTGGCACGTCATCTGGTGTTGTCATTATGCAGATATTGTTTAGGCAACCACATTGATGAAATTTTATGCATGCAGCTTCTCTATGATATACAGAAGACAATATAATAAATAAATGAATAAATTAAGCATTGCCCTTTTTTTGATGAAGAACCAAAAGTGAAGAAAACTTTGAATTGTTTTAATACATTCTGCCTACCATGTGGCAAGACTTATTCTGAGGAGTCACAGTAGCCAGATTGATGTTTGATCTTTACTTCCATAGAAATGTTGCCTTTTATACCTTGAAAAAAAAATACATGAAGAAGCATCAAGTTATAAGAAAAAGATATATTTGGGGTCACACTTCTAAAACTTTCAGTTCAGTCTTACGAGTTTGGGACTTGCAAGGTGATGAGTGGGAGGAATGGCAGCCAGAAGGAATCTGCTCACTTCAAGGCCAGAGAGGACCTCCAAAGCATGTCCCCAGTAGCCAAAGACTTTTCAGCAAGTCCTGTTTGTTCAAGTTTCCATAATTTCCTAATATACAGAGCTGGAACTAAACTTTTAGTACATGAGCCTGTGGAGAACACAGCAAAAGCCTGGACCTTAATGAATGTCGGCTTGCTTTCCAGCAGGCAGAGGTTTTGTCAGAGTTGAGGTTAGGAGTCCAGAAGGTAAGAAGACTCTGCAAGTATTTCAATTTTGGTAATCACAGAAAAGAGAAGGAGACAGAAAAGGATATCTGAACGCCTAATTATATAGAAGAATGTCTTACTGTGGTACCCTGAAAACTCACAAAAAGGAAGGCAGTGAGGCCTATTCTTAGTGTTCATTGATACAAATGGAAGAAGACATTAGAGGGTTATTAAGCACATGCTGTCGATATAGAAAATATGCCAGGACTGAAAATTTACTACCACTAGTAATATTGATAAGTCTAGTTGAGGTGTTCTGGACAGAAGTTTTTAAGAACTTGACTAGAATGGATTTATGAGAGAACAAGAACATAAAATGTGGAATCACAGACAGTGAGCACAGGCTTTTCTGGAGCTTCCAAATGGAGACAAACAAATAGGGGTGCTACTGTGGTCATACATTTGTGAACTGAGTGAATATGTCATTATTAGAACTGTGAAGCCACAAATGACTTATCCCCCCAAAGTGCAAAATGCTTAGTATTATAGACTTTGCAGAAAAAGTATATCAAATTCTGATATAGAAAACACTTGTGTTTTTGTTTTAAAAATTAGACTAGTGTACTTGTTCCTAAAATGTGTTCTTACTAGAGTCATTTGTGATTCTGGCTAAAAGCTCATATTTTAGCCCCTGACATCAATAAAGTCTGATTAAGTAGAAAAAAGAAAGAAAGAAAGAGAGAAAGAAAGATGATAATTTATTTGAGAGGCAGCTTTGAGGGTCAAGAGGAAAGCTATTTGTTTTATTTTATATATATTACATATCATATTATATAATATAATATGTACTCTATGTAGTGTATACTATATGCTATAATATAGCATAAATATATAGCATATAGAAATATATAGTATATATGTATTTATATATACTATATATGTACATACACATATACATCAAAAGTTCAATTTTATATTTCTATCTAATCTACGTGAGAAGATCAATTATTCTTGGTCAAGATTTATGTTACTCTGAAGTCTTTGAGAACAAATTGGGAACTAAGAAAACTTGCGTTATATAAAATTCAGGAAATAGTCTTAAAGCAAAAATTCAAACAATAACTATTCTAAGTCAAAGTGTAATTCCTAACTGAAAAGTGGGCAAGGCCATTGTTCTGAGGAAACTTACTTGTAAAGCAGAATGTGTTGCAATAACTGTGGGGTCTTGGTCCACTGAGCTAATAACCACATACTGACATTGTAAATTCTGGGGAAAATGTTTATTATGGGGCAATAACGCATCAATGAGAGGATTTTTACTGTAGATACACCACTGTGGAGTAGTTTTGCTGGAATGCCGTTTCTCAAATTAGTAGCATATTTCTGATAAAGAAAGGAAGTCGCCTTAAGTTGAAACTGCTGTGTCATTTCTTCTTCCTTAACCGAAATTCCAACCAGAGTTCAGGAAATGCCCTAATGGGTGACTTCTCTTTTCTCCTTCCTCAACTAAGTGGATTCCAAGCCCTTCGAACCATTTATTCCTCGCAAACAGACCCTTGACTTTTGTGCTTAGGTTATGGTGTGAGGGACTGTCATTTGGAGCTGTTTGTAGCCGTGATGACACACCTAGAATCCAATCAGTGCTGGTAGGTAACCGAATTGGAAGGTTAATTTTCTGTGCTTTAAACAAATATGAAGACAAGTTCAATCAATATCTGTTTTGCCTTGATAATATGCATAGCTCTCTTGTAATTATGGTTTCATCTTATATGCTAACCAGGTATCAGGATCTTAGAGCAGCCAACCTATGATTTGCTATAATGTGGATAAGATATAACTGGAATGCTATTAACTTCTATTTTAATCAAGATGTAGAAATCACTGTTTTAGTTCATGATAACCTAGAGAATTTCTTCTAGTTTAATATTTTCAGATATTTACTAAATTGGAATATAATTTAACATTTTATTGCATTGTATGCTCTTTTATGAGCAAATGTTAATTTCTATTTATATTCTAACAATGTCTGTTTTATTGGTTTTTAAAGGTAAGAATATATAAGTTTTGTTGTTCACAGATAATAACACCAGACAGGAGTTTAGCATGTGTTCTTTTCCCAAGGTTAAGTTATGCTATACTTTTTGTACATATATAGATCTAATTATTTTGTTTTGGAAGATTTCAAGTGTACTAAACCAGTAACTTTTAAAGTAATAATTTTAAATTGAAATGAAATGAAATGAAAAATTAGGGCCAGAGTTATTTCTCTATATGTGTACAAATATAATACAGAAGTGCTATATATGTATATGTACATATATTTGTTCCTGTGGTTATTCTATATCATCAATACTATCTCATTTCATTAGGAATAGACATTTTGAGAACAGTAATGAACCTGAGGTAATATTTAATTTTGCTTGAGTAGATCATTGGTAATTTATTTGCTTGAAGCCTCATTTAGTGCTAGTTTTCAATGCACTTGACAATTTTTCCCTGTTCAAAGGCTATGTCAACAAAACAAGCTAAAACAGAGGGGAGAGTTCAGCACGATCATGGGAGAAGGGTGCTTCACTTGGATCTTACATAAAACTGATTGTGGCTAGACACTTTCAAGTAGCTTTTGAATTAAATCTTTTCCATATTTTGTGGAAGTAACATTAAATAGGTCAAACTGGAGGTTTACGCTTGAGTATTTAAAGAAACGCTTAAAGCTATGAACTCAGTGCAACGCATGTCTTCGCATTGTTTGTTTCGTGGGGTTTGTGACTTCTCTCTTCTGCTTTCTTTGTGAAGCAGTACAATAGTCTAGTGCATGAGTAGAGTTTGCTGAACTGAAACTTGGAATTGATGTCAAAAGCAAAACAAGTTTCCTAGACGTTAACTCCATGTCTTAGATATGAGCATTTAAATTCTAACCAGCCAAGATAGTTTTCAAGTTGTTTGTATACAATGTCAAATTAAAGCAAGTACACTTTTCAGGAATTGTAGTGATTTGCATAGTAGAAGTAGAAAATCACTTTTAAAAACAGTGGCTTGACAGCTGATTGAGACAGACTCAGAGGCTTCACACCCGACCCCTGGACTTAAGTTGGGGACCTCTGGGGTAGAATTAGGGTAAGACTGGAAGAAGCTGAGGAGGAGGGCGACCCTGTAGGAAGACCAGCAGTCTCAAGTAACAAAGTCTTAAGCACCCTTGACCTCTGAGATCTCTCAGACACCGAGCCACCAACCAGGCAGCATACAGGAGCTGGTCTGAGGGCCCCAACTGTCTGGCCTAATCCTGGAGAGACTTAAGGCCCCAGGGAGTGACGAGGCCTGTCAGTGGGGTGACATCCTCTTGGAGACAGGGTTGAGGAGGAATCGGTTGAGGAACTGTGAGAGGGAGAACCAGAAGGGGGGCAATGACTGGACTGTAAACATAATAATAATGATAATGATAATAATAATAGCAATAATAACAACAACAACAATAACAATAATAATACTAATACTACTACTAATAATAAAGCAGTGGCTTGAATAGTCAGAAAGGCAAAAGGAAAGCCAAAACTGAAAGAACAAAATATCCTTTCACAATGGTTTGAATACACAGATGAAAGCTTCTTCAGCCGAGCAATGGTGGCGCACGCCTTTACTCCCAGCACTTGGGAGACAGAGGCAGGTGGATTTCTGAGTTCGAGGCCAGCCTGGTCTACAAAGTGAGTTCCAGGATAGCCAGGGCTACACAGAGAAACCCTGTCTCGAAAAACCAAAAAAAAAAAAAAAAAAAAAAAAAAAAAAAAAGAAAGCTTCTTCAAAGAGTCATATGGATAATGACAGGACACCTGTGCAAATCCTGTAAGTTCATCCTTTGTCCATTGGTGTACAACTAAAACTATTTCAAGTCAGCTCTCCATTGCAGAGTTCTCCAGGAGCTCAACTCTTACAATTAATAAGACATGTAGTTTTGGCAGATTCAGAAAATGCCCTGTTTCCAAACGATTTTGTGCTCATCACCCTGATGTTTGTAAATGTCACTTTGGTAGGAACACCTGTTTGGCAACAAGCAAAACTACTGTAGACAGTAAAATCCGCTGCTACTCCGGTTTCATGTGTAGTACTTAGTATGACCTAGCAGAGGAATTTAAGACATAAAGCAGTAGGATGACCAAAACCACAGAAACAATGAAGACAGGGGAAGAGTGGACTCAGGAGAGAACAAAAAGTGTGTCACAGTGAACAGCAGATGTTCTACAAAGTGTTCCTTTGACAGTTGCCAGTTTCAATCCAGGACTCTGTAAAGACAGGCTGTCGGTGTCTGGAGATGTCTCAGCATTTTCCTTCCCACCCTTCCCCCAACTCGGGAGAGATGAAAGCTGTGATTCTGTGAAGCTGTATTCTTCTTTGGGGCATGGAAAGCCCTGAGCACTTCAAACTAAAACAAGAACGGTCTAAGAGTGGAGGCAATTTGCATTATAAATTAAGAAAATAGGGAAAGGCAAGTACTGGAAAGGTGAAAGGGTGTTGTGCAATTTCCTCAGTGTTAAAAATAGGTTGGTTGCTTGGGCTGCTGGTGAATGCTTAAGATCTCTGCACATGGGTGCCAGAGGTGGGAAGATCACTAGCGCAGGTTCAAGGCTAACATAGGAGAAGAGTGAGTTCCTGTCCATAGGTTAAAAAAAAATCTTGGAGAGAAAGACCTTGTTCCTGAATTTTTTGTTTAAAAAAAAAATTGCTTCCAGAGGTAACAACAGATTGAGACCCTTAACTCTAAAGATCCATTAGGCTGCATTTTTTCTCTCTTTTATCTTTTTAAGTTTAAAACAAGAGGTGAGAATTGAGAATTTGATGTAAAAGTTAGAAGCAAGGTATTGAAAAGCATTCAAGGTGCTAGAGGTGGCCTTCTGATAGCATCCCACGCTCTCATGTCCACTTCTGGGCTATCTTGAGAGGATTTTTAAAATTATCTCTTGTGTTTATTGAAACATTCTTTAGTTTGCCTAACAAAGAGATTATGTTTATGTCCTAGCTACTTCCACTGGACCAGACATATCTACCTTGCCTTTTACTCCCTCCTATATTTCTTTCTGACACAAACATGCTTCCAATGCTTAGACGGCACTGTGCATGTGAATAAACATTTGGTTTTCATAGTATGTAGACCCAAATAGGAAGGAGAGCCTGGACTTGCTACATAATTCCATACTGAGTGTTTTCACACAAAGGTCTAGATGAGGATCTGGGACACTGGCTATGTGTATGGTCAGGGGGTAGTATTCACCTCTTCTCGTCCCTTAGAGGCTCTGCAGATGCAAATGCGTTTGAACGCCCTGGACTGTGTCTTGCCAATAGCTAGCAGGGAACAGGTTAACTACCAGATTTTTAAACTTTGAATCTAGCTTTCTCCTTAGTAACTTTTAGTGAACAGGCATCTGACCCTTCGAGACACCCTCTTAGATGCTTCTCTTCCATTTGAAAAAACCACTTTCCTTCCTCTACAATTATAATTTGTAGGCAATTTTCTGTCAAAGGATGATTTGTCCTTTCTATCAAAATTGCACACACCATTATAGACCTTTGCATTTTTTTTTTCTACCAAGCTCATACAAAACTTTTCCTCAGTATTCTCAAAGTTAAAGCACCAGGGTCTTGCTTCATGCCCTCTCCGTCTTTCTTTTTAACTGAAAATAACCATTGCTTATGAGCTTTTGAGAAGTCCTTATGAAATGTTTGGGAAGTCTGGAACATATATTCTTTTAAACTGAACAGAGAGAAAAGCTAGTCAATAGGCCCGCCCCCACAATCACACCAATCACACTATCCTCTGGAGAAGCTAGAGACCATGTCAGTTGAAGTTAAGCTAAGAATGGTGGTGACAGCTGCCAATGAGCAATTTATGTGTTCCCATAATTACATAAACAAAGAAGTCTTATATTAAAAGTGTAGATGAACACCCTGCGAGTAGAGTATGAAGGTGTGAGATCATTGAAAGATGAAGGATGAAGGGTCTTGAAAAATAATTCCCTATTCTCTCCATAGCTGAACAATGAAAGAAAAGACTTAGAGCAAAAATTTAGCATATGCAAAACAGGGCACACTGTTTCCTTTAGAGCTGGGTGGGGGGGGCATTGTGTGGAATAGCAAGAAGGAGGTATGGAGAGATAAGGGGGAACAGGCCTTGAAAATCGCTGTTTATCTTAAGACTTGGAGGATTTTGATGGTAGAAGTAGCTTGATCTGATATATCAGCATCAGTATTTGCTTAAGGTCTTTGGCTCCAGCCATCGAGAAAGATGAGAAGGTAAAAGGCTGGAGTGGTTAGCTGTGTATTTTTGTTTATAGAATGCTCCTAAGTCTGCTTTAACCCATTTGAGGTCCCAAAGCTGAGCCGGGGAAGTAGACATGATTTCTCATCTCCAACAAGAAGATCTGCCCAACTGACATCTGTTTGCAATGGGAAAATTAGTTCTTTCAAATCAACTCTCACTCGGCATATTAACTATTCAAGTTTTAGGCTCTTTGCCCAAGCAATACATAGTTAACACAAAGTGAGCTCAATAGTATTTTTTTGTAGATATTTTGTCTCATATTGCTTTATTTTTCTTTGGGTGAGTTTTATTTTTTGTCTTACTGGTGTTTTGCTTGTATATTATAGTTTCAGATTTGTGTGCGTGTTTCTTGTTTTTTTTTTTCTTTTTAAAATTCTGTAATGTTTTTACATGTTAGTTTGTTCTCTAAAGAAAGAGAGAAAGAGAGAGCATGGAGTTTGATAAATGGGTATATGGAAAGGTGGGTATGATCATGGGGGAGTTAAGGGAGGGGAAAACATGATCAGAATATATTGAATGAAATTCTTTTAAAAAAGCCATGTTGACTGATATGTCTGGACCATATTCTGCAAATATGTGTATTATTGGTAATCAGGAAGCACATTACTGAGAACCTGAGAGACCCCACCTCTTGAGAGAGGATTGATTCTGATATGCAGTGATATTTCCCAGTACAGAAAGAGTCATTTCTCTGTTGACAGACATCAGCTCTCAAGCAAGTGTGGTCTAGCAAACACATGATTCAGGGATTTCTCTGTGGTTGCCTGGTCTGGCGCTAGTGGAACACACAGAGAAATAGGAAGTCAAATGAGCAGATTTAGTGTGTTACTCATTTTCCATGTGACTTCGAATAAGTCTTTTTCTGCTTGTGTAAACTATAAGAATTAATGCCCAGTGTGGAGAGTAAAGGTCAGGGTCCCGGTATAAGGCTAAACGATAAGGATTCTGTTGGGGCTTAAAGTCCACTCCAGTACCTGAAAATAGCTATGGATTTCTTAAGAGGTCAAACTTGGGTTGGACAAAAAGAGCTGTGAGACAGGAAATATACCTCTGAGCATGAAAGGATATCCTTTTCCTGCCTCCTTATAAAGTCTCAATTCCACATTTCTGACAGGTTTTCATAACATGGAATCTGACAATGAGCTTCTCCCTTATATCTAAGCTCCTCATACTGTCTTCTAGGAAAGTAGCTCTCCTCCTAGGGAACTCTGCTTTGAGATAGAACATACAGAGCACAATGAAGGAGAAAATGAAGTAGCCATTGACACTTTAGGAAGGAACTATCAATTTGCTTTTACTCCGTAAGATATTACCCATTCCTCTCTTCTTCAAAATTGTCTTACCAATTCATTTACATTCTTCTGGTTGTACTGAGATGTCTCCATCCCAGTAAACACAGCCAATGAGATGTATGACAATGCTTTTGTAGATGTGTGTAAAGATGAAACAAATCCTCACAGCAAAAAAAAAAAATCATAATCAGAACTATCCACAAATTTCTAAGAAAAGGAGATACTATGTAAAAATAAGTGGGTAAGTTGATATTAACTCTTTTAGTGGGAAACCAAAGAGAGGGACCAAGTTCTAACTACTCCTGTACAAGTAGAAGTCCTCTTTGATGAATTTTAACACATGCCTAAATTAGTTATATTTGGTGAAATCTCTCTCCCCATTTCCTACTTTTCTCTTCCCTTTCCCCGTCTCCTGCTGTCATCTTGCCTCCTTCCCTCCCTCTCTCCTCTGCTACTTTTTTCTTATTCCTCATCTTTCTCATAGTTGCTTTCTTGTTAGGTGATAATAGGAAAGCTTGATTATGTGTTAATTATGTGCTTTTCAGGTACTAAGGGCTCCCCAAGCTCTGTTACATTTTAATCTGACAATACTCTAGAGGTCAGTGGTGCTATTACTATTTCTCGAAAGGGAAGATGACGATTTTGAAGACTAGTTGACTTTCTCAAGATGGCTAATGGGTGAGCATTGTACTGGGACTGGAATGGATCTGGCTCTATGCAGTACTTAAACTCTTCATTTGTTAGATGACAAACCCTCATCTTCATTACAGGAGAGGGGAAACAGTTCAGTGTATGGGGGAAAGACCCATCAGAATCAACACTAACCTAATAATGTTTCCAAGTCTCACACAAGGATAACGAGGCCTCTAACTGTATTCAATTTGCAAAAGTAGCAGATGCAGAGGCAACAAGGGACAAGAAAAGATGTCTGCATTTCATGAAAGAAAGGGGCAAAGTGAAGAGACTCATTAATGTCGAAGCAGTAGATGGATAACCGGGGACAAATATCAAGTAGATTTGCTTCAGTTTGGGCAGAGAAAGGTCATTGATTATTTTTGGTTAAACTGGTTCACAGAGGCCAGGTCTCCACTAAAAAAAGGGAATTAATTGCTTCCATTTCCCACTAATTGCCTCAACATTTCCCTTTGCTTTGTCATTGGAGATTTGGTCAGAGAGGAGAAAAGTCAAAAGTCAGAGTTTGATGGAATCTACATAAAAAGGGAATCTGAGGAGACCAAATTATGGCATTTGGTGTGATAATGATAATGATATTTAGCATTTTCCCTGGGAGTGCTGTGGATTTTTAGAGCCCTTTTCAATCTTTAATCAGACCATAGGGCACATTTAAAAGAGTTCACTGTTTTTATTTCCATCTAGAGGCTAAGGCATCACAGAGAGATGGACTGACCCAGGGCAAGTCTCCTGAGATGCTCATCCCATACATTAGATCACACCCTCCAATGTTGAGTTTTAGCTCGAAGCCCAGACTCTCTTCCCAGTGGCTCAGTTCATTCTTGGTCCTCCAGTCTTTAAGGATTTTTAACACACTTCTGTTTGAGATTACTGTCTCTTGTGAGGACTTGAAAATTAACCGTGAAAATGGCCTGGAATTATTTTGGTACCGTAAACATTAGTTTTCTGCCTGTTCATGTTGGAGTTATTATGATGTGACAAGACCTTGCACCTAGTATTTGTTTGCTGAAGTCTTTAAAACCCTTTACAGCGACAAGTTCCTTGAAACCTGTTTGGTGCATCTGGTAAATTATTGTTTTGGAGGCTAATGTGGCAATTTAGAAACCACAATAGCAGTATTTTGCAGATGTTCAGTGGGTGTTAGATCATTCTGGCTTCTATGGTTTACCGACAGTTCCTTCTGAGTGAGATCTGCCTCTTGAGGAAGTTCCAAACCTGCAATAGCAACTCTCTCTTTGCTGGGTAACCAGAAAGGCAAGCTATTGTTAAGTAGATTATGCATTCTCAGAAACATGCATTAGAAGGAGCATAGACTTTAAAGCAAGGTGGCTAGATTTCCAAACAGCGTCTGTCATAATCAGCTTTTTGATTCCAGGCAGGTTGTATTATTTATGGAATTCTGCTTCTTCATTTGTATACCTGATCTATCTATTAGGAGTTTTATGAGGCTGCTAAACGTGAAGCCAATATAATGCTTATCAGAATAATGCTTAACAGAATGCCTGTGCAGAATAGCACAATCTTGCAATGCCAGCCATTATGCTTACAGGCGCTACTATTGGATATTTGCAATGTACTGAATGATTAACTATTGATGGTACATATGCTAAACAGTATGTGCTAATCAAGTCACTACTTAATAAAATACTTTATTTGAACAGGAGACTTCCAATATTATGGTGGATTTCATCTTCCTGCAGTCCACAAGCTTTCGTCCAATATTTGGGAATGATTTTTCAAAACTAAGTGATTTTGATTGGATCATGCTTGGGGATTATTTGCAAATTATGTTGTATTATATTCATTGTGCCATTAAGTGCACGTGCATACTGGGAGGAAACATATGGTCTAAATCTTCGTGGTTTGTCATTCAATGTGGAGTCAGGCTGGCTCATTGATTCTAAAACTTGTAATCTATCACAGCTTTGTAAGCACTGGAATACATTTCCACATTGTCCTTTGTCAATGAGGAGTTGGATCACACACTTTCACCTCCATTTGCAAATATAGTCAATATGCATTTTCACATTTAACTCCATTTTGAAAAGATTTTCTCATATTGAGAATAAATAAGAACTGTGGCATCACTTTCCCCACATCCTCTATGGGATGAGTGGTTTGTTTCATGTAATAAAGTACGGTTAGTATGTGCCTTTGTTTAGACTCATGTATCAATGTCTTAATTAGCAAATGTGGTTGTCTGATCATGTATGTGGTCCTAAGTTCAGCTCCTGCCTCTTGTCTTCCTCCTATAGATCTCCACAGACTGTCCACAGGTCTTTTCTTCACTTTGTTGATATTGAGGACTCACTCCAATGTGAGGTGAGCCTCGATTGTCAAACTAGCAGCTCACAATTTCTTGAACTTGTTATTCCTAAACAATGCAATGAAATAAAACTCCCTTCAAATATATAAACAGAACACACCTCAGAAATAGCAGAACCCTGAGATTGTATACATGGGAAACCTGGTTTGACTATTTTGATTAACTTGACTGCTCAAGTCAGTCAAAATGTAATCACCAGTTCAGGCAATGGTTTTGACAGATTTTTTTTGGCCCGCTGATTGCTGATTTGGTTGGCTTGCCTGTCAGGTTGAAGTGGTCAGATTGACTGGAGACATTCTAACAGATAAATTTGACTCAGGAGGACGTGGGTGGCTGTATACCAGAATCTACTTTAAATAACTTTATTTGAAATCTTCACCTACTTCCCTGGGAGTAGGGAGAGAAGTTTGAAAGTGACATGCTACAGTATTTGACTTTCTAGACTGAGATGTCTCAGCAATAGTTAGAGTTGGCAATTTATTTATAGGCTACAACACAATCACATTTTCCTGATGCACACATAGTTCAATAATGCTGAAACTTTATTCCAACTTTGGAGCATCCTAAGAAAGCCTCGTTTTCCTTGACTTTTCTGAAGGGTGGATGATAGACATATGACAGTAAATGACTTCTCAGATATCATGTAACCTACTTAATTAGCAGTGCTTTAGAGTAAACAGAGCTGGCCATGCCAATAGTGACAGTCCTTTTAGAGAGAATTTATGAACGAAAATGAAAACAAAACACTGAATAGAAGTTTTTATAAGAGGCAGGAAAATTTTGGCTGAACTTTACTATTTGAACTAGCTTTAAAGGAAGCCATTTTGGGTATCAATTATAATGTCCTTTCAGAAACTTGATTTTTGCAATGAACTTCCAAACTTGGGCAAGACAAAAATAACACTGTAAAAATGGAAGGCAAGATTTATGCTTATATTATAGTCTTAAATTTTTATGGGGAAGACATAATGAGGTTATTGTCTGCTCTAAGCATATTTTTCTAAAGTGTGGTTTATGTTGGTCGAGAAGTCTAATGTGTTTACACTGAGAGTCTGAAATATCCTGTTATTGTTAGAAAGAATTATTTATGTGCTGTTCCCTAACTCCCCCAAATTCTTACCTTTCACTTGAAAATATTTTGTAAATGTGCTGGATTTAGATGTTATCTTGTATACTTAAAAAAAAAATAATTCAATGGTAAGTTTAAAAAGAAGTTAGGGACATAGTGTTTGCAAAGACTTTAAAATAATGACACATTTCTGCAGATGGCCTAACAGTCATATTTTCTCTCTGTTACAGTCACTTAATCTATCATGTATTTTTTAAATTTGTAATTGATCAAGGGAAAGGAAGCTTACATTGACTTTGCTTTCAAGTTTATGTTTTTTTAGCCATAATGTAAGTAATTGTTTTTAGCAATAATGGATTTACTGGAGTGAAAGAGACAGCTATGTAAAATTTCTTACTACAAAAAATGCTACCAGGGCCATTCTGCTGTATATTTATATATCACATGTCCTTAACAAACTGTAGCATAATTTTTCATACTGTTTCAGTGATCGTCTTGATAATGAACATCGGTTACACATTTCAGACTATTACAAATTTGTGCTATAGAAAAAAAAAACACAGGAGGATGAATTTTGAAATGTTCCCTCCTTGGCATTAGAAATTTTCATGAAGATGTTTGTTAACCTGAGTAGCAAAGTACTCAATGATTGCTCCTGATTAGGAACAGGGAGTTGGCCTGAGATGTTTTGGGGTGCTTGATTTGTTCTATCATATACTCATACCTTTTAACTTTATTGTGTAGGCCATAGTGTAAGGATTCTCAACTCACTAGCTGGATGCGATGGTCAGATGAGAAAAGGTAAACAGAATAACAATACATGTATTTGATTAAAAGCAAACAGTATGTACTGAGTTATACTCTTAACTTTAAAATATGAATGTACTTTTTAACTTAAAAGTAAGCACCAGGATAGAGGTAAATAGACTTGGCCTGTTTATACATCTGTAATCTTTATTTCTTTGCAACTTAGCTAGTTAGTTGAAATATCAATAAATGTTACAGGTGATTAAGTCAGAGATCACAAAAGGGATTAATCGATGACTATAAAAATTCTCTGTGAATAAATAATATTGTGTAAGAATCCCATTCAAAGCAACTCGATTGCTTATACTATTACCTTGTTGTTGTATATTAAAAAGTTTAGTTTGAGCCAGGCAGTGACAGCTCATGTCTTTAATCCCAGCACTTGGGAGGTAGAGGCTGGCGGATTTCTGAGTTCAAGGCCAGCCTGATCTACAGAGTGAGTTCCAGGACAGCCAGGGCTATACAGCGAAGCCCTGTCTCAAAACAACAACAACGACGACAACAACATCAACAACAAGTTTAGTTTGTATGCTAGAGAACACTCATATATACTCAGCCTGTGAAGGAGACTAGAGTTATCAATGGTGCAAACATCAAGACATCATATTGTATGTGCACTAGATCATTATTTTTGCTGTGCTCATGGGAAGAGATAGTATTTAATGTTAATAAACTGTCTACCACTTTGGCATTCTAAAGTACCCTACAAGTCATAACAAAGAAGTCAGAAACATGTTTGCAAGTATTGTGAAGAGTCTGTAAGGATAGATTGGGGAGGTCTTGATTTTGAGGTTCATGAGTGTTCAGAAAGACTCCAATGCCCTAGATCTCAGAGCACAGCCTGCAGTAGTTTTGTTCTCTTCTTTACTGTGTATTCCCTTTGGTCTAATGGAGTCCTTTCCTTCATTGGATCCACAACTTTTTTCCTACTTGGCATGACCCTTACTTTTTCACAATCAGCCTTTTCTAATTAGAGTTCCATGCCTTTTTCTTCTTTGGTCATCCATGGCAAGTGCAGCCCCATGCTGCCACCATAGAAGTCAGTCTTATAACAACATGTAATTGCGATTCCACAAGTTTTTATCTGCAGCTGGGCCTGCTATCCCACACAGAAGCACTCCAGCCCACTTTCCATCTCATTGGGCAGATTTCTTCTATTTAGCTTCTCTCCTCCTGCTTCAGACCTTCTTAGCTTCCTCTCTATTATGAGTAGATGAATGTGCAAAGAATCGTATTGAAATAATCTAATACAACAAGAGAGTCCCAGAAATCTGAAATGTCAGATTCGATTTCCCAGAAAGAGACAGTTTCTGATAAAGCTTGGGTCTTTGCTTCGGTCTGACACCTATTCTCAGCCAGCTAATTAATCAATCATCCATTTCCCTTGGGCCATCTGCCTGTATTTAATAACTGATTACCTTCTGCATCTGAGGTGTCTCTATAAGCACACATGCAAACATATATGCACACACACACTTCTATTCACTCTAGAACCACTGAAATGTCTGAAATATGGAAAATTTATCATCTTGTTTATGATTAGGGACCACCTATCCCCTAGCACACACATATGAACTATAAAGAAAGCAGAAGAACTTTAGAGGATGAGTGGAACCTTTGAAGTGTCCCTTGGAAACCACTGGACAGCATCACTTACGCAAATAGTAAGGAGGGCTTGGTGCCAAGTGCAGCCTACTTCACATATCCACTGCATTACTGATGCTATACCACACAGAAATCTGATGCAGAGAAAGAAAATTGGAAGGCATCTGGTCTTGCAAATTATATTACCAAAATGAGCTCCTCCATGGAGCTTGTGGAGAAAGAGGGATCAGCACCCTGTCTAAGTCTAAGTCGTGAGACCTTGTTCACAATTCACTGTCCCTGCACGCTGCTTTCCAGTCTCCGTCCACAGCTGGAAAGTGTGCTCCTGAGAGTCTGAGGTGACCCACTTATTTCCAGGTCTGCTAACAGCATCTCCTACCCATCTTCTTCTCTCTCTGGCATTTGACTTTGTGAAGCACTGTTCAACTCTGTCCTACTTTGACCTTGTGATCTTACACTGCCCTCATTTCTTGGTACGTTTGTGAGATTTTTGTTTCTACCACCCCTTGGTGCTCCTTAGGATTCCAGACGCTCTGTCCTTCTGATGTTTGTTCTTTTGGATGAATTTACAGAAAAATGATGCAGTGATTCTCCCAAGTCCATCCTTCTCTCTAGCTCTGTACTTTAGCTATTTACAACCTCCCTCTGAGATGTTTCTTAGACTCTAATTTCATTAAGTCAATGTTGAATTGTTTTTTTTTTAAATATACTTTGTTTCATAATACTTCTTCACATCTCTTCTAATCTCACCTCAGGGAATCATATGGGACTCTTCATCCCCTTTATACCCTGTGTAAACTCACCAGAGACACATACTGTTTATCACTACTTTGTCTATATTATGAGAAACACTGGGCTTACATTTCACCACTACAAAATCTATTTCCATTCTTGGAATTTCTATTCTACTCTCCCAAGTTACTAAGTCAATTGCTGTTGGTTTTTGGTCCTAGCATGGTCATTTAATAACTTAGTTTCCATGTCATGTGCTGGAAGCATATTTCTGAAGTGTGACCTGATTATAACTCTACCTTCCCCCAAATCCTAGTAGTTTACTAGGGCTTCAAGATTAAAGCTTAGAGTTGTATTTTCAGCTCTTTATCAGTTGTCTTCAGCTTTGCTTTCTATGTTTTTTTTTCATGTATATTTTGTTGAGGTCAGTGTGAGAAACAGAGAGGACCGGACAGGAGAAAGAGAGAGGGAAAGAGCAGAGAGGAGAGAGAGAGAGAGAGAGAGAGAGAGAGAGAGAGAGAGAGAGAGAGGAAGCAACTATTTTATTAGTGTAATTTCTGCTACAGGAGCATTTTGTTAGCATTAAGAGGTTAACTGAAGGCACTGTATTTGGGGAACTGTTTTTTTTCCCCCAGCATTTTCTCAAGTAAAGCTATGATTGAGAAATCCCATATTCTTAAAAAGTCCTCAGCAAAATCCATAATGTCACTAGAATGACAAAATTAAAACAGAGCTAGTAAAAAAAAATGTATCTTTGTTCCTTTCTCATTGCTGCTGTAACAATTTTGTTAAAAACCTACTAGTTTGAAATCAGGACAGAAGTGTTTTTTGTTGAAATCTGGTAGGCAGGGTGTTTGCAAAGCTTCCCTGGGCTACACTCAGGGCATAGGAATGGCTTTTCCCCTTCCTAGGACATCTAGGGGATTTCTGTTGCCTGGCCTTCCTAGCTTATGGGTTTTAGTTTCCCGTGTCTCGTTGATTTCAGCTCTTATTGCCACATCTCCCTCTGTCTGACTGTCCTGTCTCTTTTTATATGACCCTAATGGTTATGCTGGACCTGAACAATAATCGAAGGTTAGATCTCCATGGTAGAACCTTCCATATATCTACAGAATTCCTGTGTAACTGAAAATTACATATCCAGGTTCCTTCTGGGATCTTCTGAGGTTCTGGGACTTAAAATGTCAGTAACTTTGATAGGGTGTATTATTTTATACTACAAAGTCATAACAGATTATTAGGAAGGTTTAAAAAGTTAAAATATCTTTCAAATACAGTTTGTTCTGTCCTTATGTCATTGATAGGAAGGTGTTTTTCCATCATTTTATAGTTGGTATATTTTCTCAAAAACTGTATAGAGATTCTGAGTCTGACATTCAAGTAGAAAATCATCTGTGCATTACAAATTACACTGTCATTTATCATTTGGGGTTTATTTCTCTACATTAAGTGATAAGCAAGAAAGATTTAGTATGCATCCATTCTGTCATGGTAAATCTATCCAACTTCTTTATAGATTTAAAAATGTTTTATTAGTTGGTGGTTGTGTGTGTGTGTGTGTATCGTTGTGTGTGTGTGTGTGTGTGTGTGTGTGTGTGTGTGTGTGTATACATCAGGGGGTAGTTTTGTGGAGTTGTGCAAGCTGCATGCTTTTGCTGTGAAACTATAGGAAAGTCCTATTATCTGTCTGCATTTGAGACCTCTCCTGGTGGAAATGTAGGAACAGTTACTTGAATGACTGGGATGAATGATTTAGCTTGAGATTCATTTTTTTTTTTTTTTTTTTTTTTGCATTCAAGACTTTTGACTAGTTCATCAGCTTCTTTGCTTTCTTTCCAGTGAATTAAAATTCCTTGGGTATATAATTTTTGCATCCATAAAAATTCAAAACAAATATATGTTTCCTTTATTCTAAAGAAAAACAGTTCTTTAGATACAAGGGGAGGTCAATCTACAACTGTGTGACTGAGGGTCATTCCTTAGGTGGCACAATACTTGAGGGACTTGGCTTTGTACACATTTTAATAACAGGTGCATGTGAAACACAGAAAGCCAAAAAAAAATCTATCACATAGATTAGTTAAGTAAAACAAAGACAAAATCAGTTTTACCCTTTTCTCATAAACGACACCAATCTCTATAAAAATTGAGTGATGGAAATGTACTTATGAACAGAGCCAGTGTCAGCAGTTTGTCAATCAAAATGAATAATCTCAAAGTCTCATTTTCAATTAGATTATTTTAATATTTAACTACCTAAAATGCCCCAATCATATTCTTTTGAAAATTGTTAGACTAGATTACTGCATTTCTAATGATGACATTTTATTATGATAGAAATGACTTCATTAATTGATGATCATACATCAACCCATAAAGTAGATAAAAGATATAAAAAATTAGCAGTCAAACAACGTTTAGAGTCATTTTAATTGTTTAGGATTTTCCTCCCTCAAGCGTAAACCTTTGTATAACACTTTAGGTTTTACAAAAGTGTAAAACTTTCACACACACACACACACACACACACACACACACACACACACACGAATACATATCTTTATATATATTAATTATGACCAAATTAAATAGTCTATGAATTTCTTTTGTAAAGTTCAAATAAATTGGCATTATTTTGTGATCATCCCAAATGCAAATTCTAGGATATAATAAAAATGATAAATGTAGTACATGAAGAACAGAATGATGTAAGACATTTCAAAAATAGTGAGTTTTGTATTCTTACCACAAACATTCTCTTTTGTGACTTCAGATCTATCTAGAATATGGGGAATTTTTTAAAAAGTACATCGGTAACTTTCCAAAAATATTTGAAACATGACCTTTTAAAGAAGCCAGTACTGTTTCCCATTTATTCTCTGCACCATTGAAAGAACATTTGCTACTTCATAATGAAAATAATATCAAAAGGTCACTGGGGATGAAAAATAGTACAGTCAAGCATTACAGGAGAGTTTTGCTTTAACTGACGAGTGAATAAGAAATATAGAGAATTATTTGAGCATGTTTGTTGACTTATCTTTATAAATATTTAAGCTTATGTGAAATCAGATAACCCCTCACCTCTCATCCTTTTGTTTCCTAGTTTCCACACATCCTCGATGTTAAACAAATCTAACAAAAATAACTGGAGAGTCTAAATGAGAAGCCACATGTAAAACAGAACACATGGCTTTGTCCTTATGGCTTCCATTTGCTTACTCTATAGAGGTTTTTTTTTTTTCTCCAGTTCCATCCATTGCTCTGAAAAATTCATTGTTTTTTGTTTTGTTTTGTTGTTGTTTTTTTTTTTTTAATTTTTGAGACAGGGTTTCTCTTTGTAGCCCTGGCTGTCCTGGAACTCACTATATAGACCAGGCTAGCCTCGAACTCAGAAATCCACCTGCCTCTGCCTTTCAAGTGCTGGGATTAAAGGTGTGCACCATCACTGCACAGGACTCTGAAAAATTCATAATTTATTTCTTATTTACAGTAGAATTTTATCCCAATGTGTATATGTACCAATGGATTTTCATTATCCATTCATTATTTAGTGGACATGCTGGTTGTTTCTAAGTTGTAGTTACTGTGAGTAGAACAAAATGGATGTATATATGCAAGTGTCCATATCATAGGATGTAGTGTTCTTTGCCCAGGTCTTCTATATCTGGGTTATGAGGTAGTTATTTTTTATTTATTTATTTTTTTTAGAAGATTCAGGATGTACTGATTTATACTTCCACTAATAGTGTCACTAATAGTGTGTAATGGTTTCCTTCCCCCCATCTACACCAGCCTTAGTTATTATTGATAATTCTTTCTGATAGCCATTCTGATGGGGTAACATGGATCTTATAATGGTTTCCTAATGGATAGGAATGTCAAACATACTTTTTAAAGCCTTCCATCACCATTTGTATTTATTCTTTGAATAACATGCCATTTAGTTGTACAGTTAATTTTTCTTTTTCTTTTCTTGCTTGAAAATGTCATCGATGAATGTGATGCATTTTGCTCAAATTCACCCTTTCCCCTCCCTTCTAATTAGTCCCCTACATATCCTCTTACTGATTTTCCTCCCAACTTCATGCCGCAGTCTCCTTTTATAACCTACCTAGTCCACCCAGTGTTCCCTGAATGTTCAAGGCTGTATGACTTCCTATTGGAGCATCAGGTAACTCTCAGGGACCCTGTCCATAAGGCAAAATGTCTCCTTTCAGCAGCCATCGATTTCCAAAAAGCTGTTTATCTAGGAGTGAAACTTTTTGTGGCTCACCCTAATCTATTCTGGGATTTTGACTGGCTTGTTATTACACAGATCTCGGGTATTCAGGCTCAGGTAATAAGAGTTCCTGTGTGTAAATGGCACTGTTGTGTCTGTAAAATACTGTTTTACCACAGATGTCCACTACTTCTGGCTCTTACACTCTTCTTTGTTGATCTCTAATGTTCTCAGCAGGGACAGGTCATTTTATTACTATTCTATTTAGAAGGAAAAAACTCCATAATCTTATTCACCACATGTTAACCAATTGGGGATCTCTGTATTAATCATCATCTACTTTATAAAGAAGCTTCTCTAGTGAACATTTAGAGTAGCCTATGCTAAGCTATGTATATACACAAGAGCTTTGGTATCAATTTATTGCTATGTTCATTTAGCAGAAAAATAATATTAGGTTTTCCCCTAGTGCCTACAATCCAGGCACAGATATTTGATCTTGTTAATTGTACTGGACATGAATCAGTCTTAAATCCAAACAGAACTTGGTTGGTTATTTTCATCACATTTGTGGTACTACTGTCCCAGTGGACATAAGAAAGACCAGTCACTATTGTAGCAGCCATGGCTCAGAGCTAGCTGGGTTAAATTGTTGATCATTTTACTCTCCTGCTACCTAGTTAAAAAAATCAGGATGTTTGATTCTTGGGACTTAATCTTTGAGCTATTTGCATATTCCCATTATGAATTATTTGTCAGATGCATAGCTGGCGAAAGTAGTATCCCGTTCTTATCAAAAACCAGTTTTCACAGTGGTGGGCATGACTATCCATCCATTTTTTAAGCCAGAGAACTCAGTTTTTACAACAATGTGTTTTGAAACATCTATTTGATTCATCTTCCTTTGCTTCTTGACTCCCTTCACTCTTATCAGATAGCTGTAGCTTAGGCAGTATCTTTCTTGTTGACCAAATTTTACCCCTTTAAAAATTGTGGAATTAACTTCTACCACTTAAATTCTCAAGGTGAAGGAAACAAAACCATTAAATACCTAACAAATGGAAAGAGTAGTCCCAATCACCTCTGCAGTTCCAGTTTATGACATAGCTCTCTGGCCTAGTTTCTCCTTCTCCATGACCTTTCTTACCCATTACCTCCCATTCCATGGTCCTTAAACATGGTGCTCCATCTTTCCCCAAAGCGTTTTATCTACACTCTTCCTCTAGTTCCTACACACTTAGCTACCAGGGTTATCCCTCAATCTCTTCAATGCTATCTTCCTAGACTCTGCTAAGGCAAAGTGTCTTTCTAAGTACACACATGCATATTCATCTTTTCTTCCTGCTTCCTAGAGTACTTGAAGACACATAGTCATCTGCATAATTGCTTGATTAAAATCTTCACAAGAAGAGGGGGACTGTTTCTTTTCCTTTTTAAAATTTATTTATTTATATTTCAATCATTTTATTTGTTTACACTTCAAATGGTATTCCCCTTCCTGGTTACCCCTCCACAACTCCCTACATTCCATCCTCCCTCTCCCCCCTCCCCTTTGCCTCTATGAGGGTGCTCCTCCACCCACTTACCTACTCCTGCCTCACTGCTCTAGCATCTCCCTACACTGAGACATCAAGCTTCCACAGGACCAACTCCCCCCTCCCCCCATTGATGCCAGATGAGACCATCGTCTGCTACATATATATCTGGAACCATGTTCCCTCCATGTGTACTCTTTGATTGGTGGTTTAGTCCCTGGGAGCTCTGGGTGGTCCAGTTAGTTGATATTGTTCTTCCTATGGGGTTGCAATCCCCTTCAGTTCCTTCAGTCCTTCCCCTAGCTCTTCCGTTGCCATCCCCAGGCTTACTCAGATGGTTGGCTGTGAGTATGGGCATCTGTATTGGTCAGGTGATGGTAGAACCTCTCAGGGAACAGTCATACCAGGCTCATGTCAGCAAGCACTTCTTGGCATCAGCAACAGTGTCAGAGTTTGGTGTCTGAAGATGGAATAGATCCCTAGGTGGGGCGGTCTCTGGATGGCTTTCCTTCAGTCTCTGTTCCATTTTTTTTTTTTTGTCAGAGGGACCATATAAACTTTCTGACTATTGTGACCAGCCCAAATATCTACTGGACACAGGTCTGCATGCGTGTGTTAGAGCAGCAGAAACTACTTTATATTTGATTGACTTGCTCACATTTTATCAGGGAGTCCATGCTTGATTTTCTGGCAACTGTTGGTTTTATAGATTTTGTCATGTTTACAATAATTATATGTTTAAATGTCGTTCTCTTAGAATTTCACCTCTTCAAGGAATCTCTTGTTTTTGCCATATACTAGACACACAAAAATATTTGTATAATTGAGCTGAGGGTTGTATCTCAGTGATAGGTTAATTTCTTAGTTTTCATGGCATAAGAAAAGAAAATAATTAATGAATATTGAACTTATGAATATAATGTTAAATCAATTTAGTATCATGACCTTAAAGTATTTTGAATACTTTAAACTCTATATTTATGCATATGGTTTGTATGTGGTGGTTGTATTCCTTTAAAACTCAACTGAAGAAGTTAATTTCTGACATTGATTTCAAATTATGAAAAAGTGTTCAGCTCAACATAATTTTAAGAGTCAGTAAAATTAAGCAACAATTTGCAGGTATTTCCTTTTATCTTTTATATGTATGAAATGATAATTTGATTGAAGATTTCATATAAATATAACCAATAAGCATATATATAAATGGCACAGATGGAGTTATACAGGAAGCTAGATTTCTTTGAATCCCATTGAATGCCAACATTTTACTGCTAGAATGATAGTTAACTAGGAAAATTCTGCTTGATAATACTCCCATCTTGCTAAAGTGTCTTAAGTGTAGATTTTTTTCCTTTAAGACACATCACTGGAATTATCCAAATTCAAATGATTGAGACTGAGGAATATGTTACAATCACATTTCACATCATTATCCATTAAGTGACTCTGGATTATATAATACTCAATTGAAATATGCTGACAGTTATGCAGAAACCCAAGTAAAACTTTTGATGAACTGAGTCCTACTTTCGTTCAGTAGTTACATCTCAATCAGACAGACTCTGCTGTATAATTTTAGGTTAGTCAAGAGGAGATTTATGGGTGTATCATATTCACAGACTGCTGTAAGAAAAGTAAGATTTGAAGAAGTGAGTTATTAATCTTTACTGTAGAACATTAAGAAATGTCATTTGGCTATTCTGAATTGTACCTAGGAGGTAGAAGATTCATAAGCCCCCCAAAATAGATGTCCTAGCACATACCTCTGCAGATTGAGACATAACTAATGGTTACCTATTACTCATTTGTGAAGTCCAAATGTTTTCTTTCATTTATTATATTCAAACAGATTATAAAATTAACAAAATTTCTTAAGGACGGTCATGTTGTAGTGAACATGGCTGTTCTTCATCCTTCTTAATGTTTGTTTGCACGTTCATGTATAAGAGGTGATTGTGTATGAGCTTGCTTAACTATCACCAAGTTCTCTCTCTCTGTCTCTCTCTGTCTCTGTCTGTCTGTCTGTCTGTCTGTCTGTCTGTCTGTCTGTCTGTCTGTCTCTCTCTCTCTCTCTCTCTCTCTCTCTTGTTGGCACATTTTATTTTTGTGATCTTATTAGGTATGAGCCTGTGCTTGCTTTACTAGTCAAAATAGTGACGACAGAATGTCTTGCTGCTAAGATGACTGTGATGTGGTTGATATTCGCTGTTCCTCTTTAGAGTCTTTGTGGAGAAGTAGTTGCAGAAGGAACCCCTGTCTCCTCCCAGGTTCTTTGTTTCCAGTCTGGATAAATGCTCTCCAGGTGGATGGTGACATGTGGGTTCAGATAGCTTTGCTATCTGGAGAGGAATAATTTTCTCTTGGGGTTTTTTGTTGTTGTTGTTGTTGTGTTGTTTTTAAAGGAAACAGTTAAATGTTTGCTTAGTGGATGTTGAATTATCTATGAAAAGATAACTTTTTAAAGGAAGCTAAAATAACTATAATTCTACTGAAATTTAAATTAAATTAAAAGTAATTTATATTACTTGTAGCAAAATTTAAAGAGGTATGGTATAAGAAGGCAGTATTATAGAATTAAAAAAATTATGAGTCTGCATGTAGAGTACTCCGAAGCTCGTTGGTTTGACATAACACTTTGCTTGTTTCTTAAATTTCCCTGTAGAAACAAACAAGCCAACAAATAAACAAAAACTGTTACCCACTTGATGAGTTATAGAATTCATGGAAAAGTTAGGCAGAGGCTATATTTATGAAAACATGTGAAAATGCATGCATCTCCAGGTCAGGTATAGACCCCCCCTTCCGCAAGCCATACCACGCTTCTCTTGCCCTCATTTTCAGTAGCTCTCTTAATTTCTTCAGGACCTCACTCACTCACTTTTACTTTATTTTTAAATTAACCTTTAATGAAATTCAAGACTTGTAGTCTTGAATCTTTCAAAGGCTGATCCAAAAGATAAGATTTCAAATTAGATGTCACCTACTGTTTCAACTTCTATATTTTTTTAGGTAGTATATAATATAGTATAATATAACACAATGTAATATAATGCAATACATTGGGTAGACTATATTCTCATGTATCTCTATCAGTGGTCTTGGGAATAAGAATCCCTGCACTAGCCGGGCAGTGGTGGCGCACGCCTTTAATCCCAGCACTTGAGAGGCAGAGGCAGGCGAATTTCTGAGTTCTAGGCCAGCCTGGTCTACAGAGTGAGTTCCAGGACAGCCAGAGCTATAAAGAGAAACCCTGTCTTGAAAAAGCAAAACCAAACCAAACCAAACCAAACCAAACAAAATAATCCTTGCACTAATTCTGCCCTAAAATAGATAGGAAAAGGAAAACATATCCAGTCCCGGATTCTTTGGTTACAGTAGCAATTTGGTTCACGGCAATAACAATGAATTCATTTCCTCATCCTGGAATTTCCATCTGCTTCAGCCTCAGGATTTTGACATTCTGTTTTTGCATGTGCATTAAGTCCTTTGTCATCATCTTGAAGAACTAATCATTCATCATTTTGAATGTGTGTGTGTGTGTGTGTGTGTGTGTGTGTGTGTGTGTTGTGATACATTCACCTGTACATAGAGGTCAGAGTCGGATATCAGGTGTCCTTCCTGCTATATCACTCTGGGATTTATTCCCTTGAGACAGGGTCTCTCATTGAATTTCAAGCTAGCCTAGCAGCTACCAAACTCTAGCAATGCTCCTACCTCGTAGAAAAACAGGGATACCTGACCAAACTCTACTCGGTAGTTGGTGCTGGGGAGGTGATATCAGGTACTCAGACCTGATATTGCAAAGTAGAACTCTTATCCACTAAGCCACACCCTAGCTCTCAGATCTCAATATTAGTGATGAATTTCTAATCTGAGACTTGCTGTATCTGAAATTATTCTACATATTCCTGTATTAGGGGAGACTAGTGTTCATATGATATATTTTTTCTGTTTACTTATTTATAAATCATGTGTGCCTTAATATCTAAAATAAATTAATTTTCTTGACATTTTTATTAATGAAAAATTATTTATTTATTTTGAGGTTATAATATAATTACATCATGTCCCCATTCCCTTCCCTATTGTAATTCCCTCCCTGTGACATCCTAATCAAATTTATGGTCTCCTCTCTCTCTCTCTCTCTCTCTCTCTCTCTCTCTCTCTCTCTCTCTCTTTCTCACACTCTGTGTGTGTGTGTGTGTGTGTGTGTGTGTGTGTGTGTGTGT